>PVIA01003949.1:0-152296 GCA_004024845.1 Tonatia bakeri
AAAGTCATCAAATGGAGGGTTAGCAATAGGGAAGTAGGAGGAGGAAGGAAGGGGGCAAAGATATAGAGAATAAGTAGCATAGACAGTAGGTAGAAAATAGACAGGGGGAGGGTAGGAATAGTATGGGACATGTAGACACTAGAGAACTTATGACACATGGACATGAACTAAAGGGGGGAATGAGGGTGGGAGGGGATGGCAGGGTGGTGGGGAGTGAGGGGGGAAAATGGGCCAACTGTAGTTGCATAATCAATAAAATAAAGAATTAAAAAAATAAAAATAAAAATATCCTCTAATCTTTGTCTGCTATCTTGATTTTATATGATAAAGAGTTTAGGGGTATATTTTAGACTTTAGGTAATGGGTGATATATTGGAAAATTTTCAGAAGGATTTAGTAGGGAGAATATACATTTGTACAGTTTGTGCCTGGTAGAAAATTTTTAAGAGTGCTTTTTGGAAGTAATTGCAGGAAAATGAAAAATTCACACATAAAAACAAGTCAACCAAATATACAAGAAAAATATCTCTGTTTCCAATAAATCATAGAGAATTAACTTCTTGAGTAAATCTGGAAAAAAAATAAATGATGTGGGTGAAAGAGAAAAGGAATATAGTAAATAGAGTTAATCAAGCAGTTAATTTAGTTATTTACACAAGGGGATTTTTTGAGGTGTTAAATATTAGATTTTAATGAACTTTCTATTATAAAGTTCCATGAGTTTTTAAAAATGTGAATGAAAGAAACATAATTAGGCAAAGGAAACAATTATATATTAAATCAGGAGAAATGAGTTGCTCTGTTGAGGTACAATTCCCTAAAGCAATAAATAAGTAATATATCACTTTAAAGAGGATCTAAGATGAATGGTTTGTGTTTTATTTCCTGTTGAACGGATTTCACTTAAAATGGACTTTTCAGAATCATTAGCACATTTGCTATAATAATTACTCTTAAAACGTTATTTGAAACAATCCAGCTGTCTAAATTAACATGATTTCTTTTTCACAGCCTTGTAAAAAAATTCATCTAATTTTATTCATTTATTTATATGGTATAAAAAAATCTGACTGTACTCTATTTTTTTCACACTTTGCTTTCATTAAAGTTATATTGCACTCAGTTTTAAAGCATACATTCCTCTCTGTACTCCGAGGTGAGTGGCAATGCTGCTCAGTTGACTTTTCAAAGGCACAAAGACATAGCAATGTTTGGAAAGCCGTGCCTTATCATTTCTATGATTCCTCATTGGCTCTACTGTTAGAATGACAAAGAGATGTGAAGACATATGATTCTATTTTAAAATAAAGTCAAATACTTGAATGCTGATTTGTTCTCTCAAATATGAAACTAAAAATGCAGGACAGAAGATTTGCCTCTTAAATAGTACATAATTTTAATAATAGCAGTCTAATGAGTATAAATCCTCTGTCAAGAATTATGTTAATTGCTTTATACATATGTCTTAATTTAATCCATCCAGCACACCTATTGCAATTTTTACTTTTATTATGTATTACAGTAAATTTATAAATGAATAAAAAGAATTTTCAGAACAGATTTAGTATCTACTGATGGTGAGATAATTAGCACATTACATGTAACTGCAAATAACAAAACTGAAAAACACTGACTTAAGCAAAACGGAGACTTTCCTTTTCTCACACAGAAGCTTGGAAGTAGGCATTTCACGCTGAGGTAGTAATTTCATCAGACTACCAGGGTTCTGGACTTTGTTTTCATATGTTTAGTTATGTTTAGCACATTGTCTTGGCCTATAATGGAAAGACAGACGCTCCAATTCTAGCATCTAGTTTTCTTTGTTGAGAAGAAAAGAAAGAGCACAAAAGTCAAAATACTCTAGGTAGATGAGTCACCTCTACCTGGATGTTTCTCTCTCACACTGGTGTTTCTCTCACCCCTCTCCCTTTCTCTCTCTCTAAAATCAATAAACATATCCTTGGGAGGGGATTAAAAAAATTAAGGCTCCTGCTCATCAAGGATACCATTAAGAAAATGGCAAACTACAGACTGAAAAAATATGTATCTGTCAAAAATTTGTATGTAGAATACGTAAGGATCTCCTACAACACAATAATTAAAGATGAAATCTCATAAAAAGGGACCGAGGGCTTAAACAGATACTTTATGTTAAAAGAAGAAAAGACATACAAATGGCTTACAAACACAAAGAGAGTGTTCGGCATCATTAGTTTTAAGAAAGCACAAAATTAAGCCACAGTGAGATACTCCCTCAAACCACTAAAATGGCTAAACTTAACACAAAACAAAGCATAATAAGCAAAACAAAATAATAACACCAAATACAAGTGAACATGTAGAGCAAGAAGAACTCAATATTTCACTGGCCTACGTGTTTCTTACAAAACACAAGCAGACCTATGACCAAACACTTCTACTCTTACATACATTCAATATAAACTACAATGTATGTCTGAAAACATGCATCCAAATAGTCATAGATACTGTATTTTTAGTAACCAACAATTAAACAAACAAAATAGCTAGCAAAGCTTCATGGATAAACAAATTGATTATACTTATTATAATGGGATGCTACTCAGAAATAACAAAGGAAACAGTACTGATTCGTGTAGCTGCATGGGTATACCACAAGATAAGCAAAGTGAAAGGTGTTAAAACATATGGCATGGCTTCACTTATTTGAAATTCTAGAACAATCAAAATTAATTCATTAGAAGGTTGCCATGAGTTTTCTGGTAAGGGGAGATACAGGAATCCCCAGTGAGAAGAAACAACATGTGTCAAGACCAGAGAACCATGACACGCATACTGGGAAATCAAGAATATCATGTCATTGAATCACTATTTTTTGCTTTTAGTAATTATTAAAAATTTAATTGGTAAAATGTTTGCCTACTTGACTTTTCCCTCATGTTTTAGTCAAATATACTACTTGCTTTAGAGGAAAAAAAACTCTCCTAATTAAAAACTCAGAATTTATCTGTTAAGAAAACAGCCATTAGTAAATCAAGTGACTCTTCTGCATGAATGTTTACATGCCCTACATGATAGAACGTTAAATAATTATACACTACTCCCCCATTATCTGGGGTGATACATTCTAAGGCTTCTAGTGGATGTCTGAAACCATGGATAGTACCAAGCTCTCTCTATATATTTTTTTTCCTATATATACATACCTTTTCATTTAAAGGAAGTACTTCATGGTTTCTCTTTGGCATATCCAAATTGTCAGCATCACTACTCTTGTGCTTTGGGGTCATCAGTAAGGGTGACTTGGACACGAGCATTGGGATACCTCAACAGTCAATAGCATAACTGAGATGGCTACCAAGTTATCAATAGGTAGGGCGCATGCACAGTGTGTGAATGCTACAAAGAGAGCATATATACAGTATGCGAATGCTACACAGAGTCACATCCTGGGCATACTGAGAAAGAACGATGCAAGATTTTATGACTCTACTCAGAATGGTGCACAATTTAAAATGTATTAATTATTTTTGAATTTTTCCATTTAATGTTTTCAGACCACAGTTGATCACAAGTAATGAAAACCACAGAAAACTGAAGTGTGGGGACTACTTTACTAGTCCCCACATGCCCTTTTTTAATTGAATTAGCAACTTTGCCATAAGCAATATGGAATTTCCATGAAATTAAAAAAATAGTTTTAAAAAATAATATAATAAATGGTCTAATGGACGTTTGTGGGCTGATTTAAATACTGCTTGAGAATAAAAAAGGTATTGTTCTTTTTAAATTCAAAGCGAGTTTGCAAAGGTATAATAACTTATTAATGGTAAATAAATGACTTGGAAGGAAGGAAACTTGCTTTCTGTTCCGTCTTCAACAACTTTGGATCAGACACTTAAGTTATAAGGAACATATTTCTGGCTTTTGCTACCCACTCATTCCATGTTCTGATGTCAGTGTATTGCATGTAGTCCTGGCTCACTGGAAAATAAACTTCTAGATAAGACGAGTATCTTTTACATAATATTATGTTATTTTAGGGCTTTGATGTTCCACGCATTCTGGAACAAGCAATTTAACACGAATTATACCACTTAAACTTCTAACTCTGTGAAGAAAGAACTAATAGAAAACTGAGGCTTACAGAAATAAGAGACATTCTTTGAGTACAAAACCCCCCAAAAAGAGACAGAGCCTGGCCTTACACCCATGTTCCTCTTGTCTCCAGCTCATTTTAACAACTGCATTTGCAGCCTCTCCAGGCTTCTGCTGGAGCTACTGTGATGGAGGGGACAAAAACCAAATTTCCCTCTACCCTTTTAGGTTTTTGGCTAAGAACCCCTCCTTGAATAAAAGGTATAACAGGAGAAAACCAGAAGTTTAATAATATGTATACCATCTATATACATAGGAGATACCCAGGGCAACTAACTCCCTAAAATGGCCCAAGTTACTACTTTAAATACCATCTCCAACTAAAAACGAAAGATGATGGTGGGAAGGGAAGCCACTTATGGGAGGTCATTAGGCAAAGTACGAAGTACTGTAAACAATGGTCTGATTGTTATGCAGATTTAAACCAGTCGCCTTCTCCATTGATGAGTTCCTAGCGATTTAGTCATCCTTCTCGAATTTGTACAGAGAGGGAGACACCATTACATAAAAAGATTTTACAATGTCACAGTCACTGGACATCCCATCTTTAGTTTCCTTCTGAAAGTGACTTGCAGATTTTTTATTTCTAATCGCTATCCATCACCACATATAATCCTGAATATTTTGTCGGCTATATTTCAAGGTCTCAGTATCCCCAGGTTGCTTGTTACTTCCAAGGACCAACCTGGGTATACTGTGAGTGGTTTCCTTCATTTGTGACATGGCGTGACTACTACCTATGCCCCTGCCTAGTAAAGCTGCTGTGAGAATGGGTGAGATGGTGTACTCCAAAGCTCTTTGAAATTTTTAACTTCTTTGATTTTCTCCTCTCTCAATTGAAGAGATAATCTCTAAGGTTCCCAGGGCTCAGTGATTCTATTATCTGTAATTTATGAGCTTGCTAGTCAAATAACTGATTTGAATGACAAATATGTTGGTTTAAGCTGAGATGGGTTCTAATAAGCATTAGTAAACTGATAAATGCTGAGTATAAACTCAAAGGAATTCAAAAGACTGATTTCTTAAGCTCTTGCTTAGGTTTGCTAATTTTAAAGGTCTTTGGATTTTGAGCAACCATTAGGAGTAGATAATTGTAGCTCACTTTAAAAGAGATTAGGCCACTGGAAAATATTAGACGATAGAGAATTTCTCTCTAATTCACTTTGGCTCAGTTGCACCTATTGCCTCAAAAAATTTTAATTTGGCTAGGATGGATATTGCAAAAAGAGCCTTTTCAGTTCATTTGATCTCAAATTGAACATTTTAAATTCAGGCACAAATTTTGGACATTAAATGACAGCAATAATTTTCCCAGCTGAAGTAGTTAAAAAAACTGAATACTTACAATATTTTGGCATTTGGCCACACTTTGGATCTTTAGGATATTATAGTTTGGTTTGTGTGCTAACAAAATTGTTCTGTTGTTTTCCTTTGATTTACCAGTATAAAAACTTACCCTCTGATTCAATATACTTAATATACAGTTTGCCATTATGAAATAGGAAACTTTTATGGAGAATTTTTACAGTAGAATTGCCTTACCACTGTTCTCAAGTGACTAAGTAAAGATGTGAAAATCTAACAGAAGTTTACACTCTTGGAAGTCAATGGTCTTTGCACGTCCCACCTCACAGTTGTTAACTGGGATAGAAACAATGATCTTCCTGCTCATACAGTGGTTGTACATAAAAATGTGTATATCTCTTTGCCAATTTTTAGTGTGTAATCGCTCATTTTAAATTGTGAAAGAGGTTCTTAATTGTTATCAAACTGTGTAATGAAACTTTGATTTCTAATGATTATTGTCACCCTTATCTTATGAGAGATAAAATTTAGAAGCTACTGATTGCTTCATTTTGAGACAAACTCTCATTGGTTTCAGTTTCCACAATGAAGTCCCATTTAGAGATATTCATTTGCATGATTAAATCTTATGTGTATCATTTTAATTTAGAACCTAGGTTTCTTTATTATAAGATAGCAAGAAGAGAGGAAATTAGGAATAGGGTCCCCATTACCATGTTTAAATATATTAAGTATCTGACATTAAGTACCCGACAAAGATTTTATGTGTAGTGAGGGGCAGAGTAGTTCCTTCCCTACACTGCAAGCCCACGTCAGTCCAAATCCAAAACTTTTCTTCTTTCCAGACCTAGCTACTGCTGTCTTTCTGGCATATACCTCTATTGCTCTAAACATAAAGCCCAGAGAGCTGTCTCTGTGCAGTCCTCTAACACATAAAGACAAATAATTACACACCTACCTTCAAGTTGCTGTGGGAACAGTCTTCGGAGCCACCTTGCTTCAAATGGGAGTACTGCCTTTTAATCTGCTGTGTGATGATGTACAAGATTTGAAAGCTCAAAGCTCTAAGTTTTCCCGTACACAAACCTGAAAAATAAGATTAAGTAAAATGAGCAGGAAGGAGAAGCCATACCCATTTCGCTTTTCTTTAATTGTCCCTCACACCTTCCTCCTCCTGATTAAATACATGAGAAACCTAGTAGATCCAGGAAAGAGCTGGAGCTCCAGTTCTGTTTGTGACACCGATAAAGTCACAAAAAGCCAGCATGTCTGCTTCGACATCTGTAAAATCAGGATGATAATAGTTCACAACTGTACACCATGCTGTGAAGACAAAGATGATGAAATCCACGAAGTAGGCTGTGCTCAGGGGAACACAGTAGCCACATACATTAAAAAGTAATGGCAAAAATAGTATGTAAAACTTTTATTTTCAATATTCACTAAAGCAGTTTGAATACCTGTTGTCCAGGACATATTGTCCTTTAATGAAATACAAACATCTGCCAGAATTTATTAAAGTTCAGGTCAGAAAGGGATGATTATATTTTAATAAACCTGTTGCACGTTTTGCAGATTAACAAGGAGACCTTGGGAAAATGAATTGTGACATGGTGGAGCTGGCAGAAAATACAAAAGCAAAACAAATAAAACAATGAACCCTCAAGGCCCAGCCCATGCAGTTCCCTTTCAGTAGACAGCACAGTTTACTGTGAATTTTATTGACTTTACCCTGAGCAAACACTAGCTACATTTTTGGGGAGACTGTACCAGCATCTTTAGATGTCATTTTGCCTGACAACAGGTGTTGCCATAAGTCACTTGGTGTTGCAATCAACTCGATCTACTCTTTTCATAAGTCTTGGTAATTAGAAATCATGCAATTTTTCATGCTTGATTTGAGACCTGGATTTTTCATCCCACAGAGGAGTACCGCCTGGAATAGATCAAATGGCATTGTTTACTTAAAACAATGCGCGCACAAGCATGAGAGATGCTCCTTACGGGCACCAGATTTTACGGTATTTCTTTAGCTTTAGAAACGCCTCGGTTCTCATTGCTGGACGTGGCTGTCTGCATGATAAGTAACCATGTATACATCAGGAAGCCTTTGTTCTCGCCTTGCTTAGTGCCCCAAGAAGTTTTCCGAATGCCAGACTGTTACAAGAGGTGCATTTGCAGCACAGACTGTGCAGTCCAGCCCACGCAATGGGAATACGTTGGGAGAAAACTTGTGTTTGCGTGTCACTCTCTGAATTGAAAGACAACCTAATATAAATGACCTCCTAAATGCAGTACCTGTGAATGTACTACCTGGTATAAAGAGAGGTAGTACAATATTCCTTTTAAAAGCTGGAGCAATGTAATGATAGAGGTAGAAAAAGGATACTAAAATTAGACAAAATAGAAACCTGTCTACTACTTCCAGTCAAAATAGAGGCATAGATAGACATACTTCACCTTCTTGCACAACCACAGGAATTACAACTAAACCTCAAAATAAATAATACCTAGAACTGTCAGAAAGTTCAACTGTATGGAAGTCTGACAAGCAAGGATTTAAGGAAGCCACACTAATCCAGAAGGATAGGAAGGATGGAGATGTGGAGTCAGGGTGGAGAGGCTAGGAAATGCTGTGTGGCAATGGAGGGGCAGCGGTGGGTGGGGGTGTTGGGGGTGTGTGGAATGGGTGGTCCAACATTCACATGTGGTAGATAAAAATTGGAAGGGATACCTGGGAGCGAGCAATCCTAGCCCCAGGCCAGACCACACAGCCCAGAGTTCCAGCACCAGGAAGATAAAACCCACCTACTCTGGGATTTACCACCAAGGCAACAGCTGGAAGGGTGTCAGTGGCATACAGGAAATGAGCAAAGTGATTGGAAATGGGGAAAATTCCAGGCAAACCTCCAGAAGCCAGGCAATGGCACTGTCCTCTCTCCAAGACCTCTCCCCACACAGAGCCACAAAGTGGTAAAGCAATTGCTCTGCCTTGGCAAATACCTGAGGCTCTGCCCCACATAACTTAACAGGTGCGCTAAGACAAGGAGTCAAAGCAGCTCTACTTAACGCACAAAAACAAACACAGGGAGGCTGCCAAATTAAGGAGACAAAGGTATATGACCCAAATGGAAGAACAGAACAAAACCCCAGAAAAAGAACTAAACAAAATGGGGCTAGCCATCCTATCAGATGCAGAGTTCAAAACACTGGTGATCAGGATGCTTAGAGAACTCACTAAGTATGGCAACAACAGAAAGGGAGAAATGAAGGTTACACTAAGCAAAATAAAGAAAAATCCACAGGGAACCAACAATGAAGGGAAAGAAGTCAGAATTCACATCAATGATTTGGAACACAAGGAATAAATAAGCATTTAACCAGAACAGAAAAAAGAAACAAGAATTCAAGGAAAAACAAGGATGGTACAGAAGCCTCTCAGACATCTCCAATGTGCCAACATCCAAGTCATGGGGCTGCCAGAAGAAAATGAAGATCAATAAATTGAAAATTTATTTTACAAAATAGTGAAAGAAAAATTCTCTAATTTGGTGAAGGAAATAGTCATACAAGTCCAGGAAGCACAGAGAGTTCCAAACAAGTTGGACCCAAAGAGGAACACACCAGACACATCACAATTAAAATGCTAAAGGTTAAAGATAAAGAAAGAGTCTTAAAAAGGGCAAGAGAAAAGCAGCGAGTTACCTACAAAGGAGTTCGCATAAGACCATCAGCAGATTTCCCAAAAGAAACTTTGTGAACAAGGAGGGACTAGAAAGAAATATTCAAAGTGATGAAAAGCAAAGACCTAAAACCTAGATTACTCTGTCCAGCAAAGCTATCATTTAGAATGTATGGGCAGATCAAGTGCCTCCCAGGCAAGGTAAAGCTGAAGGAGTTCATCATCATCAAGCTATTATTACATGAAATATTAAAGGGACTTATTTAAGAAAAATAATCAAAACTATGAATATTAAAAGGGCAAAAAATTCACAGCTATCAACAACTGTATCTGAAAAAAAAAAAAAAAAAGCTAGGCAAACAACCAGAACAGGACCAGAATCACAGATATGGAGATCATTTGGAGGGTTATCAGCTAGGAGGAGGAGGGGGATAATGGGTGGGGAGGTGCAAGGATTAAGAACCATAACTGGAGACCTGGCTGGTATATATAGCTCAGTGAATTGAGCACGGTCCTGCAAATCAAAGGGTAGAAGTTTAGATTCCCAGTCAGGGCACATGTGTGGGTCACTAGGCAGGTCCCCAGTGAGGGATGTGTGAGAGGCAACCACACACTGATGTTTCTCTCCCTCTCTTTCTCCTTCCTTTCCCCTCTCTCTCTAAAAATAATTACTGCTACTACTACTACTAATAATAATAATAACAACAACAATAACTAAAAAAAGAATCATAGTTGGTAGGTACAAAATAGAGAGGAAGATGTTAAGAATAGTATAGAAAATGGAGAAGCCAAAGAAGTTATATGCACGACCCATGGACATGAACTAAGGAGCGGACTGCTGGAGGGAAGAGGGGTACTGGACAGAGGAAGATAAGAGGGGAAAGTTGGGACAACTGAAATAGCATAATTAATAAAATATACTTAAAAAAAAGAAGCCAGTCTTTCCAAAGAATGCTTAGTACCTTTCAGAATACAAATTTTTACAAACACATATCAGTAATCCACTAAAGTAAAACAATGCCCATTGTTTAATGTCTTATAGACTCAATAGTTCTGTTTTAGTTACCCCAGTAAGATTTGACATTGATTTCAGTTACCATACTTTGTCTTTAGAGTCTGATTTTCTTGTTTAAGAAAAGTAATGAACAGTGATCATGAAAAGGTAATACTAGAAAAAGTAAAACCCTATATCTGAGGCATGGCATAGTCAGAGTTTTCACAAATATCTCTATCTCAGTAAGTCTTATGGGGACAGCGGTGATGCTCTCCAGGTGGCTTCACTCTCAGGGGTTCCATCCATCCTTCAGAGAACTGTGAGGCTAGTCCTCAAAAAACATGTCTTACTCCTAACTAATTTCACAATGAATATAATTGCAGCCTTCCTTGATCATCTCCAAAGTACTTTACAGCTTCATCTCAGTGTTCTCTTAGTCTTACCTGACATCCCATAACCTGATATTGACTAACTCTTCCCTGTATTTCCTAAAGTCTGTCTTATTTCTTTTCCTGAGTATTATCTATGAAATTCCCATCTCCATGTTTCTAAACATTGTCTTTAGTCCTAACTTAGTTTTCAAAAGTAAAAGTATAGAATCTTTTAAGTGGTACTGTCTTCATAATCTACCTTTTATTTTCTGCCTTTCTTCTGCACTCCCACATTCCATTTCCTCACCGGTAATTGTTCCACTTCCAAATGAACACATTACATCCAATTTCTTATCTCAGGGTTGACTTCTAGGGGAATGTAATCGAAAGCAATAGGTTACCAAATAATTTCTCCTTTTATAACTCTGCAAGTGACAAAACAAGTGCACAATAGTAAAAGATATAGCACAAGACAGTTTGCTATTACTATTGGTTTTTCTCTTTTTAAAATTCATTTTGCAGTGCCAATAACCCATGCATATATGTTTGCCTCTAGGTTCTAAATTCAGGCAAAATAAGAACTGTCCCTATATTCTCAGCATTATATTCCTAGCACTCATCACAGTGCCTGGATCATACCTACTTCAGAGAAGACCAATGTGCTCATTGCAACATGGAATAAACCAATGAGTTAGAGTTCTCATCCCCAGTGACCTCAAATTCTAGTAGAGCAAACAGTATGCTCACCATTAACCCAAAGTAGTAATCACTAAGTTCTTTAAGACATGGACTGCTCTCTCACTGTTATTACATCTACTGATGAGTAGGAAAGAAAAATAAACCAACTTTTGTCATATTATAATTTTACAGTATTTTCTCATATATTTTTAGTTGAGACTATCTGCATTCACATAGCTTTGTATGTGTATATTTTTACCATTTGTTTTGTTATAGCACAGATTCATAAAGAAACATGACATGGCATTTGTTATTTTCTAATGAAAAGTGGTACAATGAGCTAAGCAACAGAGATGTTGTGGTGGGCAGAATAATAACCACCCAATGATGCCCACATTCTAATCTCTGGAATCTATGAATATGTTACCTTAGATAGAAAAGGAAGTTACAGTTGTAGATGGAATTAAGGTTGCTGATCAAAAGACTCTAAAAATAGGGAGATTATTCTGGATTATCAGGGTGGGTGCTATGTAATCACAAGAATCCTCATAAATCAAAGAGGAAGGTAGGGGAGTCAGTGCCAAGCCAGAGAGATCGCAGCACGAGAAGGATTTACACTGACATGAGTGCTTTGAAGATGCATGAATGAGGCCATGAGCCAAGGAATGCAGGCAGCCTCTCAAAGCTGGAAAGGCAAGGAAGGAAATTCTCCTATGGAGTCTCCTATGGAGTTGCCTAAATCTTGATTTTAAGCTGTAAAACATGTCAAATTTTAGACCATGTAAGATAGTTAATTTTTTTTTGTTGTTTTAAGAAATAAGTCTATGGAAATTTACTATAGCAACAAATAGAAAACTAATATATCTACTTTGTATCATCTAACAGAAAGCATGGTTCATATGAGCAGGAATTGATCTTGCAGTCACTGACATATTTCTGGTATATCAAGAGCAGTGCCCAGTACACAGGAGGTATTCAAAACATATATGAATGATTATTAATTTTACAGTTTCTTTTGAAGGCACTAACAAATTAATATATTTGTATTGATTCATTAATCCTTTTGTCAGATCCTACATAAAGATTCTGAAAAAAAGGTAGCAAATAATAACTGCTAACATTTTATCACAAGACATAGGCCGAACAGTGTGCTTTTGCATAACCCTCCTCTTTTAAAAAGGCAGAAGTCACTAGAGCGTGCCTACTTGCTTTGACAAACATCAGAGTTTCACTCAATAGTGCTCTTTGCCAATTCCCTTCTTCCTTTCCTGCTGTCACTACGTAGCCTTGAAAAACTAGATATTCAGCCTCTCATTCCCTAAAGTATTTTGGGTGGCTTTGCAAAACCAATCTGACCAATAGATTCTAGCCAACAAGAATAGAACAGGAATCTGCTGGGAGCTCTCTAAAAAGGTGTTATGCAGGGAACTGCGACAGCGTATTTATTTGAAAGGATAGGAATTAAGAATGCATTGTCCCTGACATTGCTGAGCTATAAACAAATGACAGCAATTTTCTAGTTCTGGATTTTCTGCTATGTGGAAAAAAAGTGACCCCTATTTTCTTGTCACTGATAGAAATGTTTTCTGTTACTTGCAGACAAAAATCACTCCTACACATTAGATAGGTATAGATTTAGTCAAGGTTAAAAGGGATAAATGTGTGTAATATTATGAAAAAGCGAAAAATGGATGGGCCGAGTTCCTGAGGGGTTGCACTCCCAAAGCTTAGGTAGAAAGATTAGCATTAGACAGGGAGGCGGAAGGCATCGTTTTTTGCTGAGACAGGAAGGGTAGCTGTGAGAATGCAACAGGTTCAGATACGAGGTATAGCAGCAGGACAGCATGCTGAGAATCTTTTGCCTAAATAGATACATTTTCCCTGTAAAATAGGATACAGATTTATCTGCCTCGTGTGTGTGTAGGCACTGCCTTTTATCTGCAGGTGCTTGTTTGGTGAAGAGTTTGAGGGGTTTAAGGGAAATTAATGTTGGCAGTCACAGTTGAGGTGGCTAGAAACGGAAGCTGACTGCTGTCATAGAGAAAGATAGTTACACAGCACTGGAGGCGCACCACGACCATGACGGTATGGGGATGACTCAGAGGTGGAGCTTCGCAGATGATAGAGTTGACAGTGACAATCACAGGTGCAGGTCAGGAGAGTCTATGCTAATGAGGCAGCAAAGTATAATAATAAAAAAGGGCATTGGAGTAACACTGAAGACCTGTTTTCTTATCCTGGTTATTTCACTTATTAACTATATGGTCTTGGATGGTCTTCTCTGAGAATTCAGTTTACAAAACATGAAGTGCTATCTGCAATGCATGACAAAGAATTGCTCTATAGTGATGAATGATATCAGTGATCTTATCATCACTCCTACTATCATTACTAGGCCCACATAGACAAGTAAGTGATCACCTAAGGTCACTAGTAGACTTAGAGGTTTAGACAAAGGACTATGGATGAGACAATAAACAAGAATAGTTAAAGAGTAAGAGACATGTAACAATGTCTGATAGTGGTGACAGTGAGATGTCAGAGTTTAATGATTTATGTATGAACTATTCTGGTGTGAAACAAAATCTAGATGCTTCCCTAAGTGTGATTGGCTGGAGTCAATGTGAGGGACCTTGGAGAAGCCATTAAGAAATGTTGAGATCAAGGTGTAAAATCAGTCATCAACATGAGTATTGAATTCCTCCAAGTCCAGGATCAAAGCCGCAGGAAGTGGAGGCATGGCCAGTAGATTAACAAATGGTATCAATGCAGAGGTGTGTAGAATAGCAAAATCACATGAGATGAAAAGAATGTGTTTGCATATGAAAGTAGAGGTGACAGGCAGGGACAGCACCAATGACTTGGAGAATTTCACTGTTTCCCCTCTGCTGGGGAACTGGAACATCATTAGTAAAGAATTAGGGTGTTTCCAAATCAGACACTCCCTTGAACAGGTTATTGAAGTTCTTCAGTCTCGGGTTCATCTATAAAAAGGGGATAGTAATGCGTGCTT
Source organism: Tonatia bakeri (assembly GCA_004024845.1). Taxonomy (NCBI): domain Eukaryota; kingdom Metazoa; phylum Chordata; class Mammalia; order Chiroptera; family Phyllostomidae; genus Tonatia; species Tonatia bakeri. The sequence continues at coordinate 14,181 of PVIA01003949.1, forward strand.
CACAGAGTTACTCGCTTGTTACTTGACATAACTTTTTAAATGCTGAGTAGAAGACCTCACATAAGCAGCATTTTTCATTATCCTCCAAAGGGAAGGGTGAAAATGGGTGTGGTCCTGCAAAGAGTCGTTTCAGTGAAGATAAAGAGCATCAGGGAAGAACCTCTGTTCTATGGATTGTGCCATCAGATCACCTGGGAAGAAATTCAGGATCTGTCATTGCCACTTCCTCCAGCAATCAGCTGGTTTTAAAACACTGGATCACAAGCAGGAGAAAACAAATGGAATCACTGCTCAACTGTGAAGTCTTAAACACATTCCCAATTAGAATTTCTCAGTGAATTGCAATTGCATTTTTCGCCTTTAGACATTTCATCAATATATTCTATTGCCTTTCCTCCTGAGTGACTTTCATCAGTAAGAAGGCAACCTTTTAGCTAGTTACAAGGGTGAATCAGACCACCGGCAATCAATGAATCACTCAGGCTTTGTAAATGACTGGTGAGTTTCGCGGTCCCTGACCTTTACCGCACTATAGACATTTGTTAGGAAAATAATAAAACAAAGTCAAACCATGGTGAAGCTACTCAACTGGCTAAAACTGATAAATCTAGCTAATATCATGGTGATTATGAAAGTCAGTAGAGCGAAGATGACAACTTTGTGTTAACTCTAATACATATTACATTTATTCATTAATTTTGATCCTCTTAATTGCGGCTTGATTTTCACATCTGAATGCATCCTAGATTGTGGCCAGAAAACCACAGAAACTATTAAAGGTGTTTTATGAAATAACAGTGGCTGGATTGTTCCACAGAATACAGAAGCCTTAAGGGATATTTAGATATTTTAGTTTTAATACTCTGCTGGGGCTGGAATTTGTTTTCCTGCTATGACAGGTGAGACATTATTCTCTATTTTACAAATAGCAAAATGACACATTTTGATTTCTACATGTTATGACTGTCACTTACACTTTTAAATCAAAGATAAAATTTTGCTCTTGAGGAAAAAAACGAAATTCTTGTTAGTTTAGACACAAGCAATTATTAACAGTTATTTTTTGTTATTTTTCCCAAGACATGCAGATCTCTGAGAAGGTTAACACTTTGTTTGTTTAACAATTACAAAAGCCATTTCAGACAGAACTTTAAAAAACACAGAGTCCCCCAGCCCTGGGAATGTTTTTGGCCTTCGTAATTCAACTAACCTAGGGGAGACAGAGAATAAATCAATTCTGCAGTGGATAGGAATGACAAAGTAAGTCATTCTTTCATATGTTCATATTACAGGTTGTTAACACAGAGAGATTACAGAGAAGTACTCTATTTCAATATTACTTTGGGAGAATTACTTTTAAAACATAGACTTTAATTTTGTAATTTTTGTAAGAAAAATGTATCAAAAAGTATAAAGTATTCCCATATACCACAACACTCCCTGTAGTTTCCCCTATTATTATCCTGAATTAGTGTATAACATTGTTACAATCACTGAGTCAGTCATGTTAGCCTAGGTAGCTAGATAATAAGAAAGGAAGCAAAAGGAATCATCATTAAGCATAAGTCTCCTTGCTTCACCAGGAAGTTACAGCTTCACACACTCCCCAGGGGATCACAGCTTGTCCAAGGGGATTCATACCCCTCCCTTCCCCCAGGTAGAGAGCAGCTGCCCTCTAGTACAGAATTAGAGGGGGAGGTGGAAGAAAGCCCACATGCTGTAGAAGTCAAAATGGCTCAGGAGGTGGTGCTTCTATGAGGTTTGTGCAATAGGAGCCAAAATGATGACCATAGAGGCCTGTCAATCTAACCTGGAGAATGAAGGGATTGGTTGGGAGGTGGAACCATCAGAAGCCCACACAAGTTTGGGAAGTTGATGGGTTGTTTCAAAAAGTGCCTGATCCATCCCAAATATGAGGTCTGTCCAAAAGGTGTCCAGCCATGTAATATGAAAAATAAAGATATTTATGGAAGAAGATACCAGATACAAGAAACATTGTAGGGCAATGATGCCTCAGTCCCCTTCAAAGTAGGCACCACACAACTCTCCCAGCATCTTCTCCACTGATCAAAACACTCTGCGAAATCCTTTATTGGTATCACCATCAGTTGTGCCGTCATATTGTCCTGAATCTCATCGACATCTGAAATCTCTTCCTTTTCAAAGATGGTTTTAGCTTTGGGAGAAGCCAGAAGTCACAGGGCACCAAATCTGGGCTGTAAGGGGGCTTAGTCACCTGGGTGATTTGATATTTCACCAAAAAATTCTGCACAAGATGTGATGCATTGCCGTGATAAAACTGCCAATCACCAGTTGCCCATAGCTTCAGCCTTCAGAATCATCTGAATAGTTTCTGAAAGGGAATGTTCAAAGTTAATGCAAAATTTGATGCCAATTCATTGCTTTACTTGCTCAGCCATATGCAATGGCCACAGACTACACATGCTCACCCAAGGGCGTCTACAGCCTCCATTGACTAGTACAGTGAAGTGGCCATTGTTCACACATGTGCATTCCAGTCCACTCTCCTTGGCTGCCAGGGTACATCAATGCTGTGCGAACTATTCTTGTTGTATTAACAATGGCTGGACTTTTTCAGGACTGACCTCGTATAACCCAACTTAACAAAGAGGAGCTCGCTCTCTCTCTCTCTCTCCCTTCTTCCCCCCTTTTTCCTTCCCCCCAATATGTGCTCACCCTGTTCATTTGTGTATTCTCTCCATAGCAACAATGCGGGTCTAGCAACACACAGACTCCTGGGTACAGCAGCTCAGTTGGGAACAGCAATAAGCTACCTGGATGAAGGCTGAGACAACCAAGCAGCTGCCTATGGGCTCCAAAGGACTAAGTTCTAATATGAAGCTGAAAGTTAAACACTGGCCTTTGTTTTGTCCTTGCTGACAACATTCTTGGACTTTTTCCATGGTGGGATGGACAGAGACGGGACACAGGGGCAGTCTTCTGTTTCCACTTGAATAAATCCTGCCACACCACAATCTCCTATGGGTGGGTCCATGAAATACATTTTTTGTGAACCTGTAAAAAAGCCCTACTTCCACTGGCAATGGTATGAATACATTATTATTATTAACTAAAATCCATAGTCTAAATTAGGGTTCATTCTTTATATTGCACATTCTATGGTTTTTGACAAATGTATAGTGACACGTCTCACATAAGAGTATTGAACAGAATGGTTTCATTGCTCTAAAAACCCCTAGTGTTCCACCTCATCTTCCTTCCCACCTTCTCCCAGCAGGTCTTGGGCAACTACTGATCTCTTCACTGTCTCCACATTTAGCCTTTTCCAGAATGCCAAACAGTTGAAATAATATAATTTTTCACTTTGTCAGATTGGCTTATTTCACTTAGCATTAAGGATTTAACATTCTGTTACGTCTTTTTGTGACTTAGTTGCTCACTTCTTTTTATTGCTGAATAATATTCCATGGTCTGGATGTATCACACTTTGTTTATCCACTCACTGTTGAAAAGCATATAGGTTGCTTCCAAGTTTTTGCCATTGTAAAGCTGTTATAAACATTAATGTGCAGATTTTTATGTGGATGTAAGTTTTCAACTCATGGTTAAATACTGTGGAGCATGGTTGGTGGATCATACGGCAAAGGTATACTTAGTTTTGTCAGAAATTGCCAAATTGTCTTCCAAAGAGGCTGTATCATTTTGGAATTCCCACCAGAAATGAGTGAGACTTCCTATTGCTCTGTATTCTCACCAGCATTTGGTGTTGTGTTTTGGGTTTTAGCCTTTCTAAAAGGTGTATAGTGGTCTCTCATTGTTTTAATTTGCAATTTCCTAATTATGTATGATTTTGAGTATCTTTTCATATGCTTATTTGTCATCTATCTTCTTTGGTGAAACGTCTGTTCAGACATTTTGCCCATCTTTCAAATGGGGATAATTACAGTTTAAATTAATATTTAATGCCTCAGAACAGACATAGGCAAAGGCAAGTCTATTGATGTGCAGGCCAGCAAGGTTTGACTACAATTAGATGATGGGGTACTGAATAAAATAAAATAGAATTAATGAAATAGAGGCTGATTAGAAGAGGCATCTGATCAGAGAAGGCATCCTTAAGGAGGGGCTATTGAAACCAAACCCAGAAGAGGGATCAGGCTTGGGAAGATGGTAGTGATGTTCAGAAATTTTGGTTGCCAGAAGGTTTTCGAAAATGATCACGACAAAGCCATTAGGTAGGAATGAACTTGTGAGAGCTGAGGAAAACAAGGAAGTCCAGAATGTGATGAGTTTATTGGGTGGCTGGGGATAGTTTCTCTAGTGGCACATTGTCCGACTGCTCTTTCTTTTTTTAAGAAAAAACAAACAGACAAACAAACAAACAAAATACATAGAAAATTTCAGTTGCAAAACAATCTTTTCATACTAGTACTAAATGAAAACTTCTGAGGAACTAAGCAATGAAAAGTTTGCAGTACTACTTTCCCAGAGGCAATTCAATATTAAAACAATAAATACTAAAATGTAAAATGAGTATATGGAGGTCTAACCAAATTGTAATGTTTCCCTTGATGACTATTATGGCAGATGCTAAAATATTACCCAACATCTATTTCCAACCTTATTTTCTGTTACTATAACCTTGAATTTGTGGAAGACAGCAAGGTCCCAGATTGCTACTTTGGTACCCCTTGTGGCTAAGAATAACCATATGACACAGATAAATATCAGTAAGAAGTCAGCAAAATTTTTATTGGAACTTGAGGGAAATCTGTTGATTTCCTGATGAAAGAGCAAGGAACAGAAGTGACTGCCTCCACTTCCACTCCTTCTTCTCCCTTGAAGACTTTCGTGATGTGTCTATGGGCAGCAGCCAGCACGTGATCACTAGGCTACCAGCCAGGTGCCCTGACGACATCACCGTGCAGCTCAACCTGCACAAGTAATGACACATCTCCCGAATTCTGTTTAGGCGCATCATGATCCCTGATTTCAAGCTGTATTACAAAAGCTGTAGTGATGAGAACAATACAGTATTGGCATAACAACAGGCACAGAGATGAATGGGACAGAATAGAGTACACAGAAATAAACCCATGCCTACATGGTCACTGAATTTACAACAAGGACGTGAGAATAGACAATGGGGGAAGGATAATCTCTTCAACAGTGTTGAGAAAACTAGACAGTCACCTGCAAAAGAATGGAACTAGACTACTATCTTACACCACATAAAAAATTAACACGGAATAGACTAAAGACTTGCACGTAAGACTTGAAGCCATAAAACTCCCAGAAGGAAACACAGGTGGTAAGCTCCTTGACATCAGTATTGGCAACAATTCTTTTGGATCTAAGTCCAAAAACAAAGGCAACAAAAGCAAAAATAATCAAGTGGCACTGCCTCAAACTAAAAAGCTTCTGCACAACAAAGGAAATGCTCAACAACATAAAAAGGCAACTGAAGGCAACCTACTGAATGGGAGAAAATATTTGCAAATCATATACCTGATATGAACTAATATAGAAACAATTGGATATATGAAAGAACTCATACAAATCAATAGCAGAAAAACAAATAATCCAATTTTAAAATGGGCAGTGTACCTGAATAAACTTTTTATTTTTTAAAAGAAGACATACAGATGACCAGCCAGCTCACGAAAAGAGGCAAACATCCCTTGAGCATCAGGAAAATGCAAATTAAAACCACAATGAAATATCACCTCATACATGTTAGAATAGCTATTGCCAAGACGACAAGAAATAACAAGTGTTAGAATGTGGAGAAAATGAACCCTCCTACACTGTTGGTAGGAATGCAAATTGGTGCTGTCACTATAGAAAACAGTATGGAGGTTCCTCAAAAAATTAAAAATAGAACAACCATATAATAAATACCACTTTTGGGTATTTGTTCAGAGAAAATGAAAACACTAATTTGAAAAGGTATATGAACACTCATATTCACTTAGCATTACTTACGACAGCCAAGATACAGAAACAATCTAAGTGCCCGTTGATGAATGAATGGATACAGAAGATGTGGTATATAAATATCTAATAAAATACCACTGAGCCATAAAAAGAATGAAATCTTGCCATTTGTGGTAATATGGATAAAACTTGAGGGCGTTATGTTAAGTGAAACAAGTCAGACAGAGAAAGATAAGTGCTGTACCATTTTCTTATATGTAGAGTCTAACAAAACAACAACAACAAAAACAACTAATCGAAAGAAAACAAAACTAAACAGAAAAGCCAAGTTCGTAGATTCAGAGAACAGACTGATGGTCGCCAGAGGAGAAGGACGATGAGAAGGGATGAGTGAAGGGGGTCAAAGGTACAAGTTTCCAATTGTAAAATTAAAAAGCTTTGGAGTTGTAAGGTACAGCATGGTGACTATAGTTAATAACACTGTATTGCACATTTGAAAGTCACTAAGAGAGTAAATCTTAAAAGTTCTCATCATAAGAAAAAAAGATCTATCTATGTATGGTGACAGATGGTAGCTAGGCTTATTCTGGTAATCATTTTCCAAGGTAAACAAATATCAAATTATTATGTCATACATGAGAAACTAATATAATGTTATGTGTCAACTATTCCCCAATACAAATGGCTAGGTATGCAATTTTTATTCTTCCAGAAAGTTATTTCAAGGAAAACACTGACAGATTGTTAAGACACCAAGTCAGAGGAAACCTGCTACTTAAGTTCTTAAACAGTGTGTGCTTCTGTTAGTTCTGGAAACTGAAATTTGAGAATGTATTTGTGGACAATCATTGCATCTGGGAAATACTTTTCTTGAGCTAGTTTCCCTGTTTTTATGGTGTAACTGCAAAGCCCTATGTACCTAAAGCCTCATAACCATCTGCATTTCTAAGGAACCTGAGCAGCCTGCAATCAGCCTGTAAAAGTCCACACATTATTCAAAATGGAATTTGATAGCAAAGGTCTTTAAATGAAAGTATTACAAGAATTTTAAGATAATTATATCATGTTTTACAAGTTACTCTGTAACATGTTTTAAAAGGCTGGCATCTCCTTAACCATTAATACTCTTCTATGAAATTCCCTGTGAATGTGTAAATGCAATTAATAATAACATTAATATGAGCTAATATTCTTAAGATTTCCTCCTATTGCTTTTACATCATTGATACCAATGCCAATATATATATTTTGAGAATATTATTAATGGTACATCAGCAAGTAAATTACAAATTTCAAATACACAGCAATATTTTCTATTATTATATAGAATACAAAGAGAACACAAAATATCTAAACTCTTATCCAGATAACCTGGACCAGTATTATACAATTTCAGCATTCAAACCAACTCATCAAGTATGTTACATAGGCCACTGCATTTAGGTATCTTCTAGTTTTTCACTCTTAGGGAGACTTCCATTGTGCCTTGTATAAAATAGAAGCTTCTCCTTATTTCTTACCTAATTCATCTTCAGAGAACATGAAGTTAGTGTTGTGCATGTGTGTGTGTTTCTGTATTTATTGTCTACCATCCTTCCTAAATGTAAGACTTTGTCTATTTTTGCTATGTACTCAGGACCATGAACAGGACTGGGTTTATAGTAGATGCTCATTAAATGCTCACTGAAATAACCAATGAATGTGTATTCTTAATTTCTTCTCTGAACAAAACATTCAATAAGGATACTTAAGTATATATTCATGATGGCTTATTCATTTAACATTCATGTAAAATGTGGACACCATAAGGTCTCAGAGCAATTGTTCCTAAATTCTCCTTTCTCGTGTGTGCTATCATAGTATACTTTGGACAGCACTACAAGTACTTTTAGTTGTCAGATTAAATGCTTTTTCATAATTACTTTGCGTTATAATTCATAACACACTCATTGACCCTATGGTACAAGAAACAATTATGCTCCTTGTATTTTATTCTAATATAATGTAACTTAGCAAGGACTATATAATTATTATACAGGATTATATTTGTAAAGTTCATAAAGACTGGAACAATATTCACTGGCACAATAGTTAAGCCAGGTAGAAAATAATTATATTCATTCTTTCTTATTTTTTGTAAGCATAATACAGTATAATGCTTGAAATATGCATAATATTAAGGAAAAACAGGATTAACAAAATAAGTTTCTGATGGATGCATTTAATCTCATCCTCAAAGCTAAAATAACTACAGAACGCAAATCACAAGAGTGTCTCTCCATACAGAGGGATGGAAACCCCATTTGGTACTGAACATTTGGCAGAATGCATAATAAAATATCATAGGAGAAACCACAACTCATTCATTAAGAGAGAAGTTTTACATAGCCACACCTGAGCTCTTCCTCTACTTTTTCATTCCTGACCCACAAGATTGGACCCTCAAGTTCTAGGTCAGAGGCAAAGGCACTTTTAGTCAAGTCTGATCATGTGCCCTATACTTTACAACTTCCCTTTGAATTGATTCAAGTTTCACAACTTACATTGATTCTTTCCAATTGATAAGTTAGCGTTTGACCATTTCCTAGTTTTTTTTAAAGCGAGCAGTGTTTTTCTATTTTGCCTGTTTTTAAAATTTATTTACTATTTAGTATACTTTTGATTCTTTCGGAGATGACAATGGAGGTTGAAATATTTTTGCTCTTATATTTAACCAAAGAATTGTGAGACTTGTTTAATTTAAATTAACACTTTAAAACAAAACAAATACATTGAGAGTAGAGTGGTTTATTGTGATTAGTTCTGTACCCATATCTCTATCTATATTTAATACAAATTGAAAGCATTCTCTATATAAAGACTAATAAAACACACATGAGAATGAACCCCTTTGAGCATTTTAAAACTCATTTTTGTTGTCTGTGTGGTTTTGTTAATTTAGTTAATGTGTGCTGTGAGGTGAGAGCAAGGGTTCTAGTTTATTAAGGATAAGTATCTCACCAAATAACACATTGCACGTATTCTTTTTATTCACAGAAATAAAACATCCAGTTAGATGTAATTATCACTTCATATTGTGCTTTTGAAATGCTTTTTAAGAGATCAGAAGCATTTCCTTATTCACTTCGAAACTACTACAGGGGGTCGCAGAGTTCATGTGTATTTATCTAATTTGCCTTAAATATAGCTCTCTTAAATGTTGCTTGAATGATTAAATTCAAGTGTGAAAAAACACTCAATGATTAAATTTAAAGAAGAAAAACATAAGTCATCATTTTATTTAATGACTGATAAAAACAGCAGTGTCGGCCCGGGTCACCGACATCAGGCCCCCTTCCGTCTCATCTCTCCTGTTCTACGACCTGGCGCGACACACAGCAGGGCCGACAGGGTGGTGCAGATTAAAAATTAGAGGAGGTGAAAACACTGAAGTGCACAATTCTATGAGTTTGTCTTTCATGTTCTATTTTCTACAGAGTTCCGAATACAGAAAAACAACAACAACAACAAAAAACACTTCACTATAGAAAAGCCGCAGTGCAAGTGCCGTGGAAAACCGCAACTCCTCCATGGGCCTGGTATCAGGGAGCAGTAGGGGAAGCGATGCGCGGGGATGACCCCATTGCACACACAGTTTAGAAGTCGATCCAGGTCTAGGAAGGTTACCAGTTGAATCAGATGTTCATTGTAGAACAGCATCCAGTGAAACTTCCAGTGTGTGTGTGTGTGTGTGTGTGTGTAAAAGTGTACACATGCTTTTGAGGGACCTGAGCAACTAGAAAAACAGCGTGGCATTTACTGAGACAGAAAAGACAGATGACACATTGTGGGAGTGGTGGCTAGAAATCATTTTGTATTTTCATTTGGCGTGGTACTAGCCATCCAAGGAGAGGTGTCAAATAGGCATTTTGGTAAAGAGTATTTCAGGGAAGTGGTTCCAAATATGTTAATTTGAGAGCATTCATCAGAGGTATGGTATTTCAGCTGTACATGGGATCAATATGGGACCCCAAACCTCATGTGGCTTCTGAATATTGGAAACGTGAGCTGTTTAAATTGAGATGTACCCAAAGCATAAATTATACTGCATTTTGAAAATATGGTATGAAAAATAATCTAAAATTTCTCATTAATAACTTTATATTGATTGTATTTTAATACTATTTTATATATTATCTTAAATAAGGTGCATTGTTAAAATTAAAATAGACTCTTCTTTATATTTTTATAAAAATGTAAATTATATGTGTGGTCCATATTTGTCACTGACTTGATAGTTTTCCCATAGAGTTTACAGTGTGAAAACAGAAGAGCTTCAGTGACTGATCTGTGAAACGTCCCCATTATTTAAAGGTAGGGTTTTAATTTCCAAAACATAAATGAATATGTTTTTCAAAGAAGGAAAGAATAATCCAATGTATAAAATGATGCTGATGAGTCAAAATAAGATTAGAACTGAGAAATGTGCGTTTGTCTTAGTGATTTGGAGGTCAGCGCTGACTTTGACAGGGGTCAGGTCAGATGACCTATGGGGATGAGGTCCAAATTACAGGTCAAGAGAGGTGAGGGGCAGGAATTGACGTATACACAACTCTAAAAATAGATCAGAGAAATTCGACTATAGCTAAATGAGTATGTGAGATTAAGAGAAATATTCATATTTCTGTTTGCATGTTGATAAGAAAAATGATAAGTAGAAGAAAGATCATTCTTGCAGTGATGGTATTAGAGAAAGAACATGAAATTGATTGAGTCTTAATGGATTTACCAAGCTGATTTTGATATTTACCTATTTCAATCTGAAGAAAGGGCTGAAGAGAAACAAACTTTTAAAAATTATAACAAGTTTCTGAATATTTGCATTTATGGAAAAGAGCATGAGCTTTGGGGTCCAAAATAGCGCTTGTTAGAATCACAGCCATGTTACTTATTAATTGTGTGCCCTGGGCAAAATGTAGGTAGAAGAGTGAACAATTAAACAAGGAGACAGAGGCCAACCTAAACCAGATTAGAGAGCTCATCTATAGTAACTGGAAAAAAGAATATACAGGAATAGAAGCAAATTGGTTGCTAAAGCTTGTGGTAGGAAGATACAGTGTTCTCTTCATTTCAGTGGCTATTTAATAGTCCATTTTATGCTTGATTTTAAAAAATTAATTCGCTACTTTTTGCTCTTTTTTAAGAATGCTGTATTGACCAGACTTCTAGCTAAAATTTTATCAGCTTTTTGATAATTTTATTAGGATAAACTACCAGAAATTATAGAGTAAGAAAGTATATATATAAATATAACTTTTGATACAAAGTTAAAAGATTCAAGAAAAATTTGAACCAGATTTCATTCTCACCAACAATGAATAAATGTCTTTTCCAAGAATGCTTACAATGCTCATCATCATTAAAAAGCTACTTCTATAAATATTTAACTATTTAACAAATATTTTGGATGTTTCCTAAATTGAAAATGGGATGGAATTCCTAAAGCTTCTTCCCCCCAAAATAAAGATACATCCAAAAACTGTATTCCACATGAGAAGGTTATAAATGACCTTGTTTTTGGTCTATCTTTTCTCATTTTTCTATGTTAACATACTATAATGAAAATAAAATAAAAATGTAAAATAATTTAAAAAGTCACTCCTACTTGACCTCATTAATGTGAAATTGAAGACAATTACACAGAAAGGAATGAAGAGTTTGTAATTTATTTGCTCTCCACTAAGTCATTATAAGACCCGTGGCAATAATCCTGGAAAGGAAGTTTGTTGTTTGACTTGTGTTCCAGTTTCACAGTGGCATGCTCAAGTCACTGGTCTGCTTGCACTAGTAGAGAACTGGCCAGAAGATAGAGACAACACTGTTTTTTGTACATGTATATAATTGTGCGTGATTTCAGTTACCACAAGCACTTGAATAAACTAAAAAAAAAAAAAAACCCTTAAAAAACAGCGGCCTATTCATGTACAGATACAGTGTTTTATGTTTTCTAAACAGAGACAGAGAGCTGTTCCAGTGATTTATGATCTGGGAGATGGTGTGGGAGAAATGAATTGCTAGGTAGTGTTAAAAATTTGGAAATTAGTGATGATAATATCTTTAGATAGGAGTACTCAAGAGAGTACTATAAAAGGATAAGTTATAGTCTAAAAATTGGTAACGTTGAAGTCAAAATATTGTACTTTTCAAGGCATATCACAAGAAAAATGTGTCCCAAGTAAAGTGATACTTTGCTGAGCTTGTTATTTTCTTAGAAGAAAAAATAAAATGTGAAAATCTAGATAAAGTGTACTTTCGAGCAGTATGGGAGAAAAGGTCATTGATTTTTTTCTTTAGACTTTAAAAAAATTATCCTTCCTCTATATTTCACAACCCATCATGTAACACCATCTTCATGTTTATAGCATTTTACTGTACAATTGGTAAGTACTGTGGGCCCTATAATATGTTTTGCATAAAATATGAATTTTTTCCCTGAACAAAAGTGATAGCAATCAGACATATATTTCAGACACACTGTGGTCTAACACAGAAAGACTCATTACAATTACTTGATTGAGATAAAATTAAGGGTCCCTGATTAATGACTAAAACACAACTACTAAGATAAATATTATCTAATCAGTAAAATTTTATTTTTTCTCAGATGTCAATACCCTCCATCCAGTGACTACCAGGAACATACATATAATTGAACAATTACTCATTTTATTATTCATTGTAACAAGGAAATGAAAAAGAGGCAGTGTGATATTGTGATTAGTAATAAGAAATATATATCTGGTCTTCCTTTCTGGCACATAGGTCCTAATACTACTGCTGGAATACTCTAAGTGATAAGAGAGATAAGGGTATTTTCATATTCATAACAAACCACACCTGAGTTTATGTTAATGAGGTGACTTTTGGACCTCATTTAAGGGAAGGGGTTGTTTGCCATTAGAAACCAACTCTGTGATTGGAGGATTGAAAATTTCAGTCCCATACCCTGACCTCCACGGAGGGGAGAAGACTAGAGGTTGAATCTTCATCACCAATGGTCAATAATTTAATCAATCAGGCATAGGTAATGAAGACTTCAGAAAAATCCAAAAGGATGGGTTAAAAGAGTTTCTGGGTTGGTGTACAGGTGGAGATGTGGGTAAATTTAGGAGAGAGCTTAGAAGACCTTTGCCTTTCCCCCATTCCTTGTCCTGTACATCTCTTCCATTTGGCTGTTCCTTAGTTGCATCCTTTTATAATAAATTTATAATCTACTAAATTGAAGGTTTCTCAGAGTTCTTCAAGCCAGTCTTGCAAATTAATCAAACCTAACGAGAGTGGTCATTGGAACTTCCAATAAATACCACAGGAGGTGAACTGGACGTGCAAGATCTGGACATGCACCTGGCATCTGGAGTGGGGAGGAGTGGGCATTCTTATAGGACTGAATCTTTAACCTGTGGGATCTGACACTAACTCTAGGTAGATCATGCAAGAATTGAGTTGCAGTTGGTAGTGGATTATTGCTAATCAGTGTCGGGAAAGAACCCACACATTGTAAAATAGAATCAAAATCATTAGACAGCCTGGTGGGGTTGGAGACACACTAGTATCCTTGATTTTCCTTTTCATAGTTTTTTTTTAACCAAATACATCAGTTAGAATCCCCAAACTTGCAGAAATTACTGGAAAAACAAAAAAAAGACAGTTTCTGTTTAATTAGGTTGCTAAATTTTGAGGATGTGGTTCAAAAATTTTCCATGGAAAGACAACTTTCCTACCGTGGAAGCCAACAAAGAGGCAAGACTATACGCGTGCACACACACACACATCATATATATATATATATATATATATATATATATATATATATAAAATGCTAACTGAACTGACTGAATCCAGAGGTATTTCTTCATTTCCTGTGTCCAAATATGCCTGAAAATTTTCACACTTGAAGGTCATACATGCTTTTGAATAATGAGAGTCAAAAATTCCCTTATTTCCTTAAGATACTTTGATTGATGCAACTGAAAGATCTCAGTCAAGTTCAAGTTGGCTGAGGCCAGTGATTAAAGAGGCAAGAAAGTCATTGTACTTTTCCCTTAATAATTCAATCAAACCTGCACTATAGACTCATTTAGGGGAGGATTTATTTTCCATTCAAACCCTATAGTCCACAATACATGTAGTACCTCCAGATATTTTAACCACTGCTGTCCTATTATGTTTTTCTAGTACTTGTATTTTGATGCTCTGCCATTTGATGCCCAACCATCATTTGAGGGCAAAAAAGGGCAGAATCTACCTCTAACAGATGCCTTGGAGCTCCCCTGTATATCAATAATGTCTTATTTTTCACCATAGTTTTCAGAGGAGTATTTAATCCTCAAAGACTTCTGCAAGCAATCAAAAGATTTGAGCTGGTTGCTGAGAAGTCAATTCCATTTCCCCAATTTAATTAGGAACATGTCCAAAGACATTGCTCATTTTCAAGTGTCCATAAATTCCAGGTTGTTCATACGTGTATTGCATATTTTTTGACTAAGCCTATTGGTCACCTGATGTGTTTGCTCACTTGCCCTCAACCAGAGCCTTGGATTGCATGGCATCAAAGGGAAACCGAAGATGAACAGTCAAGTGGGAAAAATATTTTATTTAGGACTATAGTCATAGGGGAAAAGAGATCTCAGTACAGAACAGAGCTCAGTTCAAAATTCAACAAGGGCCATTGGAATTTAGAGCCAAGAAGCTGAGTGGGGGTTAGTGCATGAAAAATTACTAAGAGGAAACATCAGAGCTAAGGGGGGACACTAGCTAAACCACCCTGAAAGGGTTCTTACTGAAGATATGCTAGGCTGGTCACATCACCTGAGGGATGGTGGGGCATGAAAAACCCCATCAGCTATCAAGGATGATCAGTTATCAAGGGTGGGGGGTTCTGGTTAAACTGACTTAGCAAGCTTCTTGCTAAAACTGAATTTTATAAGAAAGTGATCTCTGGTCAAGTAATTATAATGAGCCTTCCTATGTTAGACCCAGAGTGTCTCTGAAATATGTATCTGATTACTACGTCTTTTGTTCAGAGAAAAACTAATGCATATTTTATGCAAAATGTGTTATAAACACCACAGTATTTATTATACAGTAAAATGCTATAAATGTGAAGATGGTGTCAGATGATGCACTATAAAATACAGAAGAGGGCTAATTTTTTTTTTAAATCAAAAAAGAAAGCAATGACCTGATTATCTTTCAGTATGATTGAACATACCCATTATCATGAACATACCCTTTTACATTATATTTTTCCTTCTAAGCAAATAACAAAGTGGAAAATCTTTCAAAACCTGCATTTTGAAAATCTCAACAGACTGCCAATGAACTCACAGATGTAGTCTGGGCAATTAAAGTTATTAATGTGTTTTTGAGGAATTTCAGTACTGTTAATTTTAATGGCTTAACTTGACCTAACTGAAATATAATTTGCCTAAAAGAAAAAAAATGACTTTGAGCTTTGATCCTTACTAGAAATAAATGATCAATTCTTCCATTCTGCATTCCACATTAAAAAATTTACCTCTAAAAACTATGTTTAAACACCTGTTTTGAGCACTTATTATTTTTAATGAGGTTACTATCTATTGTAGTTATAAACCAATGATTTCAAAAATGCTAATCTTTTTAAATGCACTGAGAAAATTTTGAGGACCTACATATTTGAGTATCACATACTCATAGAAACAGTACTATTGTCCTTGCATAATATCAAAATGATCACAATTTTGACAATGTAATATATTTTAATTATACTAGTTAATTAGAGATATCTTATAGTGAACAGCAGCCATATGACAAGATTAAGGGGAAATAATTATTGTCAGTGAATAAGTACTTTGTCGATATAAAAACAGTTGTAATTTATGATTCACATTAAGAAACAATTGTAGTGTAGCAAAGAAGTCTGGTAATAAAAAAATACCTTGTGTGGAGTTGATAAATTTGTATTTTGGGAGGAGATTCCATAGCTCTGCCTATATGCCCAGTTATTGAACAATGCCAAGTACTTCTTCTGATGACCTCGTTGAGTCAAACAAACGCCCGAATGAAATGAGTGTGACAAAGTTGTTTTTGGTCACTGACAGTATTTCCATATTTCAAGTTTACCTGGAAAGTTGGTTTGACCAACACATTTAATATGATAGCTCTCAGGCTGCTACTTCTGAAAAAATTGGTTGCTTTTGATTTTCTACTAAAATTCAGCAAATGGTAAGGAATAGAAACCTTTAGCCCAGTCCAGGAAAGAAGGAGTGTAAACATATGTGAGAAAGTTTCCTAATATATTTTCTTGAAAATTTAAGAAGTCACAGCATAATTACATCCGTTAGGTGACTGTAGAAATTTTACAGCTCAAGATCTCAACAACGAGAATTAATGAATTTTTATTTTTATGATGCTGTAATTATGTAACTCAGCTGGAGTCACATCCCATGCTGCTTCTTCCTATCCCATTATCAAGTAGTGTCTTCTGCTCATAATTTATCACATTAGACTTGCTTTGCCCTAGGCCGAACATTTACGTTGTGACATTCGTTTCTACCTCGGCTAAGAACAGGCCAATTCTCTCCAAGGGGCTCAGTTCCAATTCCCCAGGTCAGATGTGATGAGTCCAAACACCACTTTGTTAGAATCGGTGACTGTGTTATATACATCACTTTTTAAAGCAGAAACTCTGTACTTTCTGTCCCTTTACAGTGGCTGAAAAATAGTGGTGCTTGGACATCACTGGAGGAAGAAGATAATATAATTTTCCCCTGGCCCTGCATTAGTCTGTGCTGGTGGTTACATAAGGGAGAAATAAACTTCCAAGTTCCTTAATCAGCATTATTTGCAGTGTTGGGAAAGATAGTTTAAGAATTTACCATATTTAATTCAGCTATGTCTACTTAGAAATGAGACACTGAAATAATAACAACCATGACAACTAAAATGTGTACCCTTAGCTTCAGTATGAAGGAATAGGTGAAAAACATGCAAAAGCTGGTGACCCCTAACTACTGAGATAAAACCATCAAGTGCTGAGGGGAAGCCATGTTGCAAAACTACCCTCTGCAGTAACCTCAAAGGCATTTGCGGTCACAGCAGCCTATTGCCTTGAGGTAATGGTTCCAGGGATATCCAACCCACAGGCTGTGGGGCACATGTGGGCCAGGATGGCTATGAATGCAGCCCAACACAAAATCATAAGTGTACTTAATTTTTTTTATTTTTGCTCATCAGTTTTCATTAGTGTTTGTGTATTTAATGGGTGGCTCAAGACAACTCTCCTTTTTCCAATGTGGTGCAGAGAGACCAAAAGTTTGGAGACTCCTGGACAATGGAAGGAGAAATGGAAGGAAATCAAGCTTCCCCAAGGGAGAATCACTCTGCCTATACTTGTATGACTAACAGGCTTAAAATGCATCATCATTAGGCTATTCTGCTTATGATCACCTTTATTCCATAAATACTTTAAAAATATTACTTAGATTTCATCAAATTTTACTATTTATCACAATAACACATTGAAGCATTCAGAGAACGTAATATTCTTATTACACAAATGCAGTTATAATTGGCCAAAGTCACAGGTCCTACCAATGTTATATTCAGAGTAAGACTGAAATCCCATGTAACATCACAGGAGACCAAGGGACCCACCTTCAGCAAAGCAGGTGTGGTTGTGTGCTTATGACTGAATGTGTTATATTACAGTCTACTCTAACTGGTAGCTTCCAGCCTGATAAAGCACTGGGATAGTCTGCTGAAAGCCCAGCTTACTTGACCTCTCCAGGGATATATTCTGAAAGGATGAGGTACTAGCTGCCAAGACATTGACTAAACATTCATTTATTTTTTACCTCCAATAAAAATAATATACTTGAATCTAGAAACCAAGGGTGGAAGCTGGAGTGGTGTTACTATCATTTCCGATGACTCAGTGGAGGATTTTCTGTTTTCTGTCTCTACAACTTTGGACTCTGTAGGGTAAGAAATCTTGATCTCTAAAAGAAAACTACTTTCACCAGGGGCACACAAAGTGTCTTATTTAATTATACAATGCAGCTACTTCCTGAGCACAAAGGGCTCTTTGTTTCCAAAGACCTTAAGACAAGAAGAGGAATCCTTCTCTAGGCAGGGGTAATGAACCCTGATAATTATCAGGCTGCTGTTACATAATGGGGCACAAGAAGAAATAAATGTTGAATTTGGTTGTTTCAATTGAATACTTATTATAACCTTCACCAATTGTGACTGTAAATTCATAGTAATGACACCAATGTTCTGAGAAGAGCAGAGGGACTATAGCCCAGGCTCCTTCAAGAGCAGGGTCTAAGAAACTTCACCATACAGTACACTAAGGACACAAAGACAGCAGTTGAGAGTGGTGGCAAGCCAGAATGGATAGTGGAGGAGAGGGATAAGAAGCATCATTTTTAGACCTGAGACCAGCTGTATTTTGTTCAATTAATGTCTGATTTGTATGGTTCCCCTTAGAAAGAAAGGTCATTTACATTCTAGAGGAGCTGCTCTCTGAATGAATATAGAAAAGTGTATCAAAATGCCACCAGAGGTGGATTGTAGTATATACGGAGATTCACTACCCAGATCTTTCAAGGACAGGCTTGCTGCCCATGTGCAGTGACTGCAGTCAGCAGACTGCCTCCAACTGCCAGATCTTTTAGGGTACCCCTCAACTGCAGAAAGCTGCCTTGTTTTGGGGAAGCCAGTGATTGAGGGAGGTCGGGATATTTCAGCCTTCTGCAGGACACACTGATAGGTGATATTCAGTGCAGAGCACCCCATCAAACTAGTCATGACACTGAGCCCTGCATTACAGTGAAACTTCTCCTCTGTCCAATCATGTTTTACCCACCTTCCCTTCACAGGCATCGATCCCTAACAAACATTTTGTACCTCAAACTGCATCTCACTGTGAGCATCTGGAGAACTCATTTTGCAATACATAACTAATACCGTTTCTTATTTTTCATCAACTAATCCTCACAGCTTTCCTTATGTGTAAAAGTGGCTGAGAAAACAACAAAAACAAACCTTGGAAGAATTGTCATTAGGAATTTTTTTCCTCTCATACTCCGCATATAATATTTTGTTTGCTACCTCTTCAAAGTTACCAGAATCTAACCACTCACAATTGGCTCCAAAACTATAACACCAGTCTTGCCTAGAGTATTGCATTAGCTCCTAACTAGTTTCTCTGTATTGACCCTTCCATGTCTTAATAATGACAAAAATGACCAGATTACAATATAAAAAATGATCTTGTCACTTTTTAGCTGAAAACCCTACAATGTTTTTCCATATTACTCAAAGTTAAAATGGACATAATTAAAAAGCTGGATGATGCTCCATATGATTTGTTCTTTCATTATTGACGTAGTCTCTCTCAGGATTTTAATTCTGTTTAAATACAATTGCACTTGTGTAACGAAAGTCAAACTACCTACATAGACACACCAATTTTAGAGAAGATGGGAGGAATATAGACATGAAGATTAGATGTGGAAAGAGATACTTGCTAGTGCACTGGCTAAGCTTCAGAATCTGACCCCTTATCAACCCCAAAGCAAAAATTATAATTCTTTATTTCTCAGATATTACTTTTTCAATAATCCTTATTTTCCAGGTTAAAAGTCTTGTAACTACCTTAGAATTAAAATGGCACCTCAAAGATTTTGTAAAAGTACATAAGTACAAAGAGGTTAAATGCCACCTGAAACTCACAATATAACTTAATACCATATCTAGGATTAGATTCAAAGTTGAAGAATTTCCATTTTAGGCAATACGGTCTTCAGACACCCAGCCCAAATTAACAGTAGATTGGCACGAATGAATTATCTATTCAGAAAAACCTATGTCACCATGGGCCTTATATTCAAATGGATTATATGAAAGTGACTTTCATATGCAGTACACTCATTTGTGAACATCAATATATAATATCTGAGTATAAAGTCAAATTATAAAAATGTAGAGCATATGAATATTTGATAATAGTAAGGGGTTGAATTAGGAAACACAAAAAAATCCATGGTAAATGGAATCCTCATAATTATGTTTCATTGCTGTCTATAAAATTGCTCAATAAGTCAAACAAAATTTTTTTTGAATGTATCAACTTAGTCGTCTTTCTGACAGCATTTTCTAGCCCCTGTCCTAAATTACATAAGGTCACTGGATGCCTTCATCTGGAATCAGTACAGAGCTTTTGTCACATTTAACCATTTGATTTAACCAACTGTGTGAAACACAGGAATTATTGAATTTTTATTTAGTTAGATGGATGCTAAAACATCTGGTGATAATGAGGATACAAAAAAATGACAGAGAAGTAGAATGAGCAAAAGGGGAAGGAGAAAGTGAAGCAACAATTTAGAGACTGCTTCTCACCCTGTGCCCTACTCGATGGTAAACACTGCTCCTTCACTCTACACAATGTGTGCCTTATTTTTCTAACTTCCTTTCAAATATAAAAAAGTACAAATCTGGGATTTTAAAATAACTTTGCAAAGTCAAGATGATATAAAATCAGAATTCAAACACGTATTTGCTGGTCTCCTACAACAAGCTCTTAGTCGCAACACTGTACAGCTTTATTTATTCATTACTGTGTTATATTTACACCTTCTAACCTATGAAATGACAGCTGCTTAAGGAAAAGTGAAAGGTGAGGCTGTAAAACGGGAACATCTGTTATCATGATCTTTGATTTTTAAATCTAAGCTTAATAAAAGATCAAACTACTATAGTTGGAAAAATTTAAACTTTAACTCTGCTTAAATTTTAAAGTAAAATTATTGTATTTTACTTTCTTATATATTCAGGGAATAAAGCATCTCTATTTATAATTTTGTCAAATTGTCTTTATGATTTAGCTAAGAAACTAAATCATTAATCTCAATGTCTGAAGTGATTCATCCTGTTTTCTATTTCATTGTACTTCACTCTTTCTACATTTATTCAACTCATTACATTGACAACTTTAGTTTGAATTTCAATTTTTTAAAAATAAAAGATAAAACACAAATCCTGTTGACTCTTTCAAGGGCACAGATCTAAATATACGGTCATTCTATAATTTCAGATTATTATTGATGAAGAGTCCATATCGACAACAATCCAACATGTACCAAGACTTAGGTTAAATTTGCTTCAGTAAAGTTAGATGAAATGAATTACTAATATAATTGACTTTGGCTGTTATAATTAATTTTAATTATAATTTATGGATAAAAAAGAGAAATTATTTTTCTTTCTCATTTCCAGATATTCAAATAAGTAAATTTAGGTTATTATCAGGTGGTGAACCATTATTGTTTTATTTTAAGTGCATTATTATTTATAGAAATAAGCTTTCCCTTGAGCATGCCTAATGAAAAGAAAAATTAAACACATTTTTCAAAAATGCATTTATTCAATAATACTACACCAAATAAAGAGGACATGCAATTAAATAATTTAAAAAGTTTAAACTCTGTAGATGTAAATTGTTACTGTTTTCATTAAGTCTGCATTAATAGTAACACTTTCCTCTATCGTCCAGCATTTAAATTAGATTTAGTGTAACTGTACACTAAGCAATCCATGTTTCGATGTGTATAAACAGTGAAATGGGGAGCCTATGACTCCTGATGCACCTTGTTCAAGCCATCTGCCCATAAGCTGCCTGTCACATAGATTCCTTGTGTACCTTCTGCTCTTCTACTGCCTAGTCTTTTTGGCAAGTGGCTCTAATTTTATTTTTTAGTAACAATAACATGGATGTTTCTGATCCTGACTTACCTAATATCTCTCTTAGCTTGATCTCTTGCCCAATTGACAAAAACAAAAACAAAAACAAACACCAAACCAAACAAAACTTCTTGCTCTCCTTTCCTACTTTCTCTGGAATTAATCATAAACCTGTAGTAATTATAATAAATTCCAGGTCACTTCTATTTAAGCAAAGTCTTTATCTGACCCTTTAAAGGCTGTTGCAACTCCATTAGCAATTATATATATATTCTTATTTTAGGATATTTGATTTACTGGTATTCTCCATTCCTCATCACTCATCCATACTGAATGCTCAAAAGGTTAGTACTGTTGATTAGGCAATTATTATTCAAAATAAGATAAATCTTTTCCAGCTAGAAAATGTATTACATTTCCTTTTATAGATTGTCAACACACACACACACACACACACACACACACACACACACATTTCAGTAGAGCATGGTGAATTACAAAAAGTTAGATGAAAGTGGAATATGATAATATCCTAACAGAGACAAAATGTCTGAGTCATAGAGAATATCATTAAGGTAGTAAATTTGTTTAAGGTATCTAAAAAGACAATCGCAAGCGATTTTGAAAGAATATAACTTGCTGCAAATGTGGTATTTACCTAACGCCTTATAAACACCAGAACTATTTTACTTCTACAATATATGAGGCCTGTCCAGAAGGTATCCAGCCATGTAATATGAAAAGCAGAGACATTTACTGAAGAAGATACAAGATACAAGAAATATTGTACATAGGTCATGATGCCTCAGTCCCCTTCAAAGTAGGCACCTTGGGACCTCGCACAGTTTTCCCAATTGCCATCAGTTGCCCCGTTATTTATTTCTGAATTTCATCAGTGGTCTGAAATCTCTTCCCTTTCAAAGGTGATTTAAATTTTGGGAAAATCCAGAAGTCACAGGGCACCAAATCTGGGCCATAGTCAGGCAGACCCACCTGGGTGATTTGATGTTTTACTAAAAAACACTGCATGAGATGTGATGCTTGAAGCAGGCACATTGTCCTGATGAAGCTGTCAATCACCCATTGCCCATAGCGTCTGCCTTCTGAATCATTCAAATAGTTTCTGCAGAGGAATGTTCAAGCTTAACTGCAAAATTGAATGCAGATTCACAGCTCTACTCACTCAGTCATTTTGAATGCAATGGCCACACAGTACACATGCTCACTCAATGGCATCTACTGTACTGACTAGTACAGTGAAGTTATCGTTGTTCACGCATGAGCATTTCAGTCCACTCTCCTTGTCCATCAGGTTACATTGGTGTTGTCCAAACCATTCGCATTATAATAACAATGGCTGGACTTTTTCCAGACAGACCTCATGTAATTATATTTGATTAGCAACTTTTTCACCAGACTGAGCCCAAAATGAATGCTGGCTATTTCCAAAACAAAAACTTGCAGTCAAAAGACAAAGTTATGCCTCCTTAGAGAAAATACAATATAATTTTTTTTAGGACCTGAAGAAAAGGCCAGGGTTTATGGGTGGAAATGGGTCTCTAGAAAGAAACGGTATCAGTTCTACTAGTATTTTGGATTAATAACTGTTCACAGTTAGTAGAATAAAGTTATAGTCACTGTATGTCAATGCTATCTACAGCAACCAAGCCATGCTGGGATTAACAGAAAATAAGTTACATGGCACTTAATGTGGTAAGTTACTTGGATAAGAGTATTGATGATGCAGTTTATATTATCTATCTATATTATATATAGATATAGATACATAAACAGTTCATATAACAACAAAGTGGCAAAAGTAGGTTTACAGTTGTGAGTACATGAAAGTTTATTCCTATATCATTATTAATAATTATATTATTTTCCATACAAAACTGTGAACCTACTTTTGCCCAATACTTTATATAAAATTTAAAAACTCATACAATCATATCCACAAAAAAACCCTGAAATAGTTTAAGAGCTCTATTGACTAACTTTTAAAAATATTTGCTAGCAGTTTGTTAATGGACTTGGTAAAACTTGAAAACATGCTATTAAATTGCACTTTTTCCTTCAATGTCTAATTTTAAGATTTTAAATACCATCATTACTTGTGGAAACCACACCTTTCTCTGCCCTAACACTAAGTCAAGCACAGTGAAAGAAGGGTATCTGAAAACAGTCAATTTCCCAAATATGTTAATCCACACAAATGAGTGTTTTTTATTTAAAACATATTTTTCTTAGCACTGCAATGATAACCACTGAAACACAAAGGTCCTTCAAGAAATCTGAAAAATTGTGGGGTTTAGCTAGGTTTTATCCTTGAAGTCAGAGTTTAATATCTTTGAAGGACTTGAAAACAATCTTCCAAGCAGAGAAGGATGTCAAGAGCCCCATGAGCTCCCATTTATATTGACGGTGAGTGCAGACGTGGAATAAAGGGAGGGTAATCAATCCAGAGGCTTCAGATGGAAAGACCAGGTCTTTTTTCTTTTTTAAAAATATATTTTATTGATTATGCTATTACAGTTGTCCCATTTTTCTCCCCTTTATTGCCCCTCTGTTCTGTATCCCACTTCCCACCAGCATTCCTCCCCTTAGTTCATGTTCATAGGTCATACACTGTCTGAAAGCTACACTGTGAGCTTTGGGAACCTGGTTGTATCCATGCTGCCTCTGTTGGATGCTCTCTTCCCTAACTATGTAAGAAGGCATGACAAAAAGAAGGTTCCTAGAGTTCCCAGCTTCTGGAGGGGACATCATAATGCATTTCCATAGTGGTCAAGGAATAATAACAGTACAGGAAGTACATATAGAATAAATAAGTTTGTTTTGGCTGAAGCAAGCCTTCTCATCAGACATATATAATAGTCTCAGAGAAATGTGCTTCTAACAAGGGTTAGAGACTCTACCCACTGCAGAGAAGACTATTTCACGACTAGAGGCAATGTGAGTCCTTGTCATCACAACGTCAATCACCACCATCATCATCTTCATGACTTACACTTAAGAGATGTTTGCTACATTCCAGACAATTTTCTGAGCACTCTGCACACATTAATCCATTTAATTGTTATCATGTTCCTATGAGGTATAAAACGTTTTATCTCCATATCACAAAAAAGAAAAACTGAGAGGCTAAAAATGGAACAGGCAAAAATTTTATAGATAGTAATTAGTGCATTCAGAATTCAAGAATATGCCATCTGACTCAAGAGTGTATCTCTTAGTAACTAAACTCTCTTGTCTACCAGTAGTTATTTTAGAATCAGACAATAGTGGCTTAAATTAGTCTGTCATTCATTAGTTTTGGGACTCTGGTCAAGGAACATACTAAGCCTCAGTTTCTTCATCAATGAAATTAAGTAAATAATAGTGACCATTTCACAAAGATGGGGAGAAATTTAAATAAAAGAATCATGAAAATATTTTATGTAATGTCTATAAGTGATAATTAATCTTAAGATATCAAAACAATTCTTTCATAATTTGCGTATATCTCCGGGTGTGTGCACATGTGTGAATGTGACAAGAAGAATTAATCAAACTGATGTTTCCTCAGAGATTAATTTAGCCGCTCTGAAAATCTTGTTGATTGATCAGCTGTCAAGGAGGTTTTTAACTTAAGTGCTTAATTAATTTAGCTGATGGGATAAACAATGCCAGAGGACATAAAATGTCAGAGATAGATCCAGATTTGGGGGGCCCTTAATTATGCTTCAGAACACCAAACCATAACCGAGGAAACTGGGGCTTGTCCACATGGTGCCTTGATGCATGACCCAACAATTAGTATTGAAGAAAACAGGTTTTTATTAACAGGGTTCCAATTCAAGAGGGCTGAGAGCACTCCTGCTCAGAGCCCTGTTCTCCCAAGAGACCCAGCACTTCCCTCACTCCCCACCAGGCTATAAGCCAACACCATGCCCAGAAGTTCCCCATATTCTTATCTGTTCTTAAGCCAGATACACCAACCAATCTCCATCCTCTCTGGAATGTGCCCTTGTGGGTTTCAGAGTTGCCATCCTGTTGCAGCAGCTCTCTCCTTCAGGATTCAGGGTTCTTCTCAGCCTCCATGTAATAGTTCAGCGAAATGTGTGCCGTGTTACACTGGATATGGTGCAGTCCATGGAGGCACATGTCTCAGGAGAGTAACTTCTCTGTATGTCCTAGAGAAACAGAAGTCTACATTCCCAGTCATGACACGGCCACTGACCCGCAGTGACCATGGAACGCTGTGGATGTCTCATCGACACACGAGAAAAACATACACAGAGACAACCAGGTCCTGTGGGGAAGTAGGAATGGAACCGCCACTCCCTCTAGTGGGGAGCGCCAGGCCACCCTCCCTAGGGGAGAGCACCCTAGAGAAGAGCGCCCCGTTCTCCTGTCTGAGCAGGCTTTTATTGGGTTCGTTTACATAAGAATTCAGGTAAAGCCCATTACTCATTGCTAGGAAGTAAGAATCAAATAATAGACAACAAGGAAGTCTGAGGGTCTATTTTGAATCAGGGTCAAAGAGCTGTAAAAGACTTTAAGGAACAAACTTACTTCCTCCTTGGACCCTTCTCATTCAACTGAGAGCATTCTAAACAAAGCAGGTTTCACAGGATTTTACATATTCTTTCTTAGGCCTGATCACCTGGGGAACCTGCCCTTTCTAGCACAGGGCTGCACCATCCTCTGTCATTGTTTCAGGCTTAGGTGGAGCAAGGGAACTAAGGCAGCCAAGAGATTAGGAGATTTTCTCACAGACCATGAGAACTCAGGCTTCGTCAAAGCCAAGGGGCGAGGGTCCATCATCCCCTTTTGCTGTAGCCCCCAAAATCCTTCCTTGGGGGCCTCCCACATGACCGTGTCTGTCTTAGGTCATTCCCCCCTGGGGAATCTTACCCATCATTGGCTAACCAACCAAGCATTGGGGTCCAGGCAGGGTGAAGTAAAAGGAGCAGAAATGGTGTTCCTGCCAGGGAGATAAGCTTGTCTCCTTGCTGGCTACAGTTCCAAGGTCGTTCCCTCAGCCTTAGCCTAGGCGAGGGTTACAACTCCTGATACCAGGCAGGGCAGTTCCCAACACAGTCACAGTTCAGTTCAGCTCCAAGCACCTCCCACAAATCTGTGTGGCTAGGCAGGTCCCCACGCAGCTCCATCAGCTCCCTCCTCACACCCTTCTCCAGCACGGCCTCTGCCTCCTCTCTCTCAGTCCTCATGGCTCCTACCCCACTGCAGACCACACAGTATCCTCTTCTTTACTCTACCAGGTTGCATGGTAGAATTCCCTTCTCTTTCAGCTCACCTTTATTTTAAATACTCAGCCTGAAACTTCCCATGTGACCTCATACCCAGCCTCTCCTAGGATGTTTTACTTTTGCCAGTTCCCCCATACCTTTACCCTCTTTCAGCTGCCATCTTTAGCCAGAGCAAGATTTTCCCAGGACTCAGGGTCATCTGCCTCCCCTTGCTATGTCATGAGTCACTATACTCTCTGAAAGTCATGTACACCTTTTGCCAGGGGCAGCAGCATAGATAATAACCTGCCATTGTTATGCAAAGTATTTTAAATGCTGTATCCTCCAGGTCCCCTTCTCCCAATCTAGGTTTGTGGAGAATATTCTCTGCTATATTCAGGGATTCCCACTCTGCACCCCATTACAGAACCTCTTTTTTTTTCTTTTTGGTCTTCTCATTTCTTATTCTCTCAGACCCATTTTATTTTCTTTTTATTGTAAGAAAGAAGAGGATTTATCAGAATTTGAATCTGGGAAGCAGTGAACAAGTCTCTTCTCTACCCCCTTTCCAGAAACACACCTGAGGCCCTGACCATCATGAAAAAGATTCCCCCAAGGCTTGCAAATTTCTTGGCAAGATATTGTTAGAATATTATTGTAAAGGAGTTTTGAGTCATCCCTCCTGCTTTACACAATATACAAGAATCCTTGATGCTTTGTACACTGTACATTGTCTCACACAACCCGTTTGACAAAAACAAAGCCAATCACATCTGTTTGCATTATATTATATTACAGTCAAAAAGTGTTGAATGGCTTGGACTTGAGACAATTTTAGAATTCACTAGATCATTGTGAATGGACACAACTGGGTATATATTCAGACCTTTCATTCTTCCAGTCCACCTATCAGTGACGTAGGGTATGTTGGTGTGTAGTTTGATTTTCTGACTTTATTGTCATATATCTGGGATTCCTTGACCCTCATACAATACTGAGTAGTGTCAGAAAAGACTGTGCAACTTCAAAAAGGTTTTTGAAAATCGTGTAAATTGCTGTAATGGTACAAGTTGGAAGTTCCCACAATATGAGATTATAAAAAATAGATTTCTTCAAAAATTATCCATCAGAAAATTTCTACTTTCAATTTTGCTTTTTCTCAAATATCTGCCACTGTCCCTTCTTTAAAGGGCTATTTTGTCAACATTTTTTTGTTGTTGTTAAACCTATTTTGTGATTACATTTTCAGTTTCAATATATCACGTAAAGCTTGTTCTGTACTTACTTGCTTCCACAATCGATAGGCTATATGGTGAGTGGGCTGAGTAGACTAAAGGGGTTCTTCTTTGCTTTGGGCCAGTTCGTGACTTCCGTTGGTTAGTCTTTTTGAGTCTAACTCTAACATGTAAATTTGCCAGGAGGACTTTTCTTTACAAAACAACTTTTCTCAAATATTTATGTAGCATAAGAAAATAGCCAGCTGAATCAATATAAAACTTGTCGCTGGGCTAGAAACTTCTCAGAAATAAATTTTCTTAATCATGGCTGATATGTGAACTAGTTATTCTCTCTATTTTAGGGATAAGAGCTGCCTGTCTCCAAAGACCTCATATGTGTGCTGTCACCAGAAACCAAAGTTTTTAGCACCTCCATCTGGGACCTCCAGCATCAATAACTATGAGAAAAAAATTATGTTATTTAAGCCACCTAGTCTGTCATATTTTGTTACAGGAGGCCTAGTAGACTAATATACTATGTCAAGAACTTGAGATGTATTATTTTATTTCTTTTGATCTTTACAAATATACCAAAGGTGTGATAACTACCAGCTTTTTGTAAATGAGGCTTAAGAGTTGTTAAGTCTTCCAGTTTCACACCACTAAAAGGAAATTCTTACACTACCTCCCAACAGCTGCTTAAGACATGACAAAAGAAAGGATGTCCTTAAATGTTCATTAATAAGAATTGACCAAGATGACCTTAGTATTCCCCCAGAATCACTAACTTTTCAAAAGTGTTCTTCTTAACAAGGGGCTGTGACCTCGCTTTTCTGGAGCATTTAACTTGAAAAGCTTGTAACTGTACATCTTTTCTCTGCCCCTTTGAAATGCATGCAAATCTTCTCCCAGGCTTCTTGCCAGTTTTACAATTGAGGATGTGTCCTTCTCAAGGACCCGAAAGCCATCTTTTTGAAATGTAAACATCTCTGCATCCCTCTCCAAGTCTCCAAGGGAGGGCAGGAGACTGAACTGTACAAGCACCAGTGAACTAAAAGAGATAACCTATTCATAGAGAATCATAGAGAAAAACAATGACAAAATCAGGAGTAAGTCAGTGTGCTCTCCACGTCCTGTCCTCCGACATCGCCCCTTCTGCCACCCAGAGCTTCCCACCAGCTCGCGCCAGCACTTAGGCACTCGGAACTCCGGCTGCAGCAGAGCTGCGTGCAGCTTTCCTCCCCTATTAGACTGGTCCTGAATAGTCTTACTGGCTTGTTTAACTTTGTTAAGTGCAATTTATGCTTTGACAGCCTTTAAAGGGATTCAGAAACTAAATACTCAGGATGGAATGTCAGCAAAATTTACCTTTTAGAAATATATGAAGAGAGTGACACAATAGAAAGAACGTCAGATAGGGAAACCTTGAGATCTGTGTTCAGAGGCTGTCAGAACTAATCATTCAGATATCCAGGTCATTGAAAAGTGGAGCAGGAAGCACCCAGTTTCCAAAACACTTGTCTTGTGTGAGTTCCCCAGAGGTATACCCTAAGGCAAGGATTCAAGTGCGAGTAGCTCATCTAGGATATGAAAGAAACACCCTTGGTAAAGTGAGACTAGGAGAAAAGGCAGCCAATATAGATTACCTTTTCAAACCAGCTACCATTGGAGGAGAAAGGGGTTTAATCTGTCATGGCAAACTCTGGAAGTCAGTGTAAAACACAGTGCACAAAATGTGAGGAACCGGGAGTATTTGTGCTAGACACTGGTCTAGCCAGACACTGTTTTGCTAGACACTGTTTTCTGAAACCTGAGTTTGAGGAATAAAAATATAAATCCAAAGCTGTTGATTCGCAACAACTTTCTTCTTACAACAGTTTAAAATTTTTATCATACATATTTTATTGTTATTACTTTAAAAACAAGTTATATTAAGCATCCTTTAATGTCAGTATTTTTATATGAGTTAACATTTTGGTATATTAAGACCAGTACATTGCTACTATATTAGTGTTATTATGAAAATTCTATCATGTCAAAAGACCCTATTTCCATCCGGTATAGATTAAACATTCAGAATTCTTTACATTTGCCAGGTGAGTAAACACAGCCTTGACAGATTAGTGTACTCTAAGAATGATAGAATAAGGCAGATTCAGAGTCCTAGATTAGTCACATCTCATATTCTGACCCTAGATCTGGTGCTAGACAGGCAACACAGTCTTCTTGCCATCTTCAAGTCTTTGGAGTTTTTTGATTGGAGTTACAGCCTGCCTGGTGGACCCCAGGCCTGAATTTCTTACCTTTATCATGGTTTAACTTACAAAAATTTTACAATACAAAGAAGAGACTGCAATGAAAGGAAAACTTAATATTCTCAATAACTGGCCAATATAATAAAATGTGTATAGAACACACACACATTTGGAACATACTTGGAACAAAGAGCATTGATTTAATATTTCTGAGAAAAAACACACATCAAAAACAAAGAAAGGTCATTTAGACATTTCGTCATGGAAGTATAGGAGCCCAGCCCAAGGAGCTGCTTAAGCGTACATGACATTCCGGGGAAAAACCCCACCAGATGGACCAGCTGATGTGGACATGCTGTTTGTTACTCACATTACCAGAGGGCGCAGCGACGGCGGCAAGTTGGCGTGAGAGAGGCAGCACATCCTCCAGTCTGAGACTCATTATAAGGGGTCCCAGGCAAAAGAGGCACATGTCCCATGCATGACTCTAAACTACATCACCTCAGTGTGTGCGTGCAGAAAGAAAGGTCAAGAAACAGTCACGGGACCAGAACTGCTCCCATAAGGACGGAGTTATAATCCATTCCCAATCCAGTACACATTCCCTTTGGCCAGGGGCCCCCAGCCAGCCCTCATCACGGGTGGTGGAAAAGGCCAAGTCGTGAGCTACCCCATAGTCACAGGGCTCCCTTTGGTCGGGCCCCCTTGAGATGTCATCCCTTGCACCAACACAGTGACTACTCCTCAAAAAGGAGTTGAAGTCAGACAACAAAAAAAAGTCATCAAATGACACCTAAGTCATTCCAAAAATACTTTAGGGAGACATGATGCAAGAGCCTGGGGACTGTATTATCATATGAATGGAGGAATCATGAATCAGAAGTTATGGTAATAATAATTATAAAAACATTGGTACATATTTGTAAACCTTCATAGTTTATAAAGTTCTTTGATTATTTATGATCATCTTCAATTTCAAGTCACTTAAAAGACAGCTGGTGATTGTTTTGGTGCTGTTCACATATCTTTGAACTCAAGTATCCGAAAAGATCTTTGGGTACAGAGGAAGTAAACTCCAAGTAAATGCATGAAAGAAAGAAAGAGAAAGAAAGCTCGTATCTGCTACATGGTCACTAACATGTTACCTTGTATTATACAATGCTTTTGACTGGCTACACAACCTACATGATTTTGAATGTTGCCAAATTCTAGTGCTTACAGTAACCATACTTGTATGTGGTTTTCTCTCTTATTTGGTAAAATTGATAATAACAAAATGTACATTTCTTTTCCAAGAACAGACATTCTGCAAAATGGCAGAATGAAAACTCAAGCTCCCTTCCAGCTTCTCAATTACAATATTAAATTCTCCCATGCAGGTGATAAAATTTACAATGCAAAATTCACACTTTATAAACCTTGGGTTATCTGAAGTGCTTGTTTAGAATTACTATAAAATCACGTATCATACATCAGTCTACTTGCATTAGCTTGAAATTTAATGAAATTTCACACTAAGTGGGTCTTCACCATTGCCAGCATTCCATGAGTTGAGGATCCTCATTCCTTACCCACTGCTTTGTTGAGTGGCCACTGTCATACATATACATTTCAACTGCCAGCTTTAAGTTTAAAAGTAATAAATAAATGAATAAATAATTAGTTATGCGTGTATGTTTCAGTGGAGATTCTATTTTTGGTAACAGCTAAAAGATAGGCAATACATGAAATAACTTTAATATAAAAGTATATATTGAGGCATTATAATTTAAAATTTGACACTTAAGAGGTCTCTAAATGTGTAGTTATATTTTATTTCAAAACTCTGCTCACAGAAGCCCACATCAAAAAGAACATATTAATGTGGCTCCTTTAATTTATAAAAAGCATAAAAGAGTTTCTTTTTTTCTTTCTTCCCTTCATTTCCTTCCCCCCCCCTCACCCTTCCCCACCCAGTCATACATCAAAACATGTGAAGAGAATTGCATTTGTGCAAAAATGCTTAAAAACTTTGGCTTCAGGCAGCTAAAACCTGAAAGAGGAGGACTTTTTCTCTAATTGACTTGGCTGTATTCTTTGAAAGGGTAGAACAAAGCAAAAGTAAAAATTCCACCACTGAATTAATGGAAAGAAAAAAAAGAAGTTCAGAGGTTTCTGAACCACAGAAATGACAACTGAAGGAACTATAAGTGAAGAAAATATATCACCTCTAGGACAAAAT
This sequence comes from Tonatia bakeri, assembly GCA_004024845.1. NCBI lineage: Eukaryota > Metazoa > Chordata > Mammalia > Chiroptera > Phyllostomidae > Tonatia > Tonatia bakeri. Next base: position 46,798 of record PVIA01003949.1, read on the forward strand.
ATTAAAGATACAAATTTCTTTAGAAAATCAATAATTTTACTAGGCTTTTGCTGTTGTCTTAAAAACATTCTTCCATGACAAGATTTCTTGAAATCTATCAATATTTTTAATAAAATTCTAGGATATTATATTAAGAAAATGTATAGCCTTTCACTCATCCAATAAATGTTATTGAGTGTTTACCATGTGTCAGATTATTAACAAAACAGACAATGTCCCTGGCCTGATGGCATTTAAATTCTAGTGTGCAAAAAAAAAAAAAGAAGTAAACTATACATGAAGATTATAAATAGTAATACAAAATAAGGGGAAAATAAAGCAAGGAAGGAGGATGGAGCATATAGGAGTAATACTCCCAATTTAAAAGCAATTGTTTTGGAAGACTTAGAAAACAAACAACAATAACAACAAACAAAGACCTGAAAGATGTGAGGAATGAAGTCTTGCAAAAGATATCATTTCAGGAAGATTGAACCATGAGTGAAAAGGCCTTGAGGCAGGACTTTGCCTCACCCATAAAAAAGTCAAATTTGGACAAAAAGGAACTGGGACTAGAAGTAGCATAGGAGGAGACAATCCAGGTGGAATTGGTAGGACCAGATCAAGTAGGGTCTTTGAATCACAGTAGTGACTGACTTTTAAGTGAGAAGGAAAGGCACTGGAGGGTCTAAGTAAAGGAATAATAGACTGTCACATTTTAACAGAAGTACTCTGACTACTATGTTAGCAATAGATATTGGAGGCAAAACAGAATCAGGATTGTCACAGGTGGGCACAGGTAACCAGGTTCATGGTGATCGGGACAAAGAATTGAACTAAACACCCAGAGTTTATATCAGAGAACATGGGAACAGGCCAACTCCAAGCAGAGATTGACCTCATGGGCTGGAGGGACTCTATTCTTATAGGGCGGATCCCTCCTGGCTAGTTTTGGCAGGCTTTTACTGTGCATGTACAAGAGTTGTATTACTTTAAAGCTACTGTACATGTGGTCTCCCTTGATTTTCCCTGATTGGCTTCCAGGGAAGGGGGTCTCACAATGTTACCAAATTGACCCCTCCTTCTCCTGGGGTCCCCCTGTACTAGGTTAGCCTTTCCCATTACCAGAGAATTATAACTCTCCATGTTAGAGGCTGGTAAAAAGGAAAGGAATTATTTATTCAAGTTATACAGACTTAAGAGTAATGACTTAATGTCTTCATCAAAATCCCAGAGTCCCTTAAAACACCCACAAACACACACAGTCCTTTCTTCCCCACTTTGCCCAGTCTGGGGTACCGTATCTCAGGGAAAGAAATAGAAGTTCATGGCTCAGGCAGCTCCCAGTTCTTCCCCATAACCCGTGCTTGGCTGGTAGGCCTCCCTCGGTTCCTGGCACCATCACTTGTGTCACCTCGATCTCCAGTTCTTATTCCAAAACCACATGGAACCTTCTCATGGCCCACCAGCAAGAGCCCTTTCACCCCTCCTTTGTTTTCTGTAAAAGGTAACCACCTAAAGCAAACCTGTGCAGAGTAAATGAGGACCATCATGTAATGGGCAGAGAAACCCAATAAAGGCCTGTCATGGCGGAGGCCAAGGCTTTTGCTCCCCTTGAGAGAAAAGCCATACTATCCCTTTTCCTCCACTGGACTCGGTAGTCCTTGTGAATGTCTCATGTCATCCATAATGATGTGGACACTGTGGGCCAGTGTCTGCATCAATTCTCTGCTAAAGCCGCATGGTGATTCTCTGCCAAAGCCGAGTGGTGATTCTTTTCATGGCTGCCACACCTGTATTTAAATCCCAGCTTTAATCTTCCTCTGCAGCCCCATTTCCAATTCCTCCCAGAGTTGGCTACACTTGCCAGCACTCCCATATTTTTCAGTTTTTCTGGACTTCCATAGTAAGTCTGGGCAGGCATGGCCCCATGGCATGGAGCCAATCTTCTTCAAGTTCTCACGCAAGCTCTGTAACCACGGGGAGTTGCCTCTCAATTACATCTTGGGTGAAAGTCACTCCCTTCTCCCTGGCTCAAAGCACAGCCGCAGCTATTTAACATATCTATGAAACCAGTTAAAGGTTATAGATATGCTAAATGATCGTTCTAGAGGTTATCTGCAAAACTGTTGCTATGCGAAACAACTCAATGGCCCTGCTTCACATATTCCATCCCCCAGCTCAGACTTGTGGGGGTGAGGACATCCTATATTTTTAATATTTCCTGGACACCCTGAGTTCTGGACCCCATTACAAATCCTTCTTTGGGGGCCCCCTGGCTGCACCCCTTTATAGGATGACAAGTTAGAAGGCCATTATAATTTTTCTGGCAAAAATCTTAGTGGTTTGAAATGGTGAGGTAGTGGAGGTGGTGAGAGTAGATGCAATGCAAATTGATTTTACAATGCAGCTAGCAGCATTTAGGCAAAGACTCAGTTTTGGGTCTGAGTAAAAGTGAGGTATGAAGGGTGACCCTAAGATTCTGACCTCAATAATGGGAAGAACAGAGTTTCAATGAAGTCTTTGTATTAGACAGTAGGAGGAGCAAAATTAGAATAGAAGGAATTTAAGGAACTCAGCTGTAAACACACTAATTTTGAGAGATGTATAACTTTTCCAAGAAATACAAAAGCGGTTCCACAGGTGGGTCTAGAATTCAGAGAAGGGGACTGGATTTGACATGCATCTTCACCAGCAGAAACTAGATAAGAAGACCCAGTAAAAAATGGTAAAATATAAGATTATACAAGGACAGATAGAATGTTGAGTTATGTACAATATAAGACTACTTTTATAAGTAAACATTTCTGCGAAACATTGTGCTTAGTTTTTTAATATTGAACATCGCCTTGAGATTCTTGTTTACAGAAAAGCATAGGTCAGAAAGAAACTTGACAAAGTAATAAGAATGAGCTGCCAACCTTGAAAAACTTTCTCTTAATTCCTTCTCTACACTTCTAAGTTTATTGTTCACAAGTAAACCGAGACTCTAAGAGCTCAAGCTGTATCAGGTAACAATGAGCTTCAACTTGCAGCCTGTCATGCGGCCATTCAGTGGTTGCTTTTACATGCACTAAGCTGACCTCAGAGCTGAGCTTCTGTTTTGAGAAATTCAATGACTCACTTAACCTTTCTTTCCTTTAAAAAGTAGAAATAAATTGTTCCTTGGCCCACTTCTTGAAACTACTGTGACAATCTGTGAGACTGAGTCTGCTAAGCAATGAATATCACACACACACACACACACACACACACACACACACACACACAAGATTTTAGATGTTCTCAAAGCAAGTTGCTGGATTTATTGGCTCAGAATCTAAAGAAGAAACCCATAATATTGAGTTTTTCCTGTGTTTTTAGATGGGATGGGGAAGAAGAAAAATTATTTATTACTGAAAAACAGGAAACAAATATCCTGTGCTTGCCTAAAACAGTTGTATGCTTCTCCCAGCGAAGTCTCCAATGACTAGGTAATGGTTTCTTAAGCATTCACTAGGCACAAGCATCTTTTAGAGATTCATGCAAAACATTCAAAGGTCTAAAGACACAGAGTCTGGCACACTTTCCCTTGCATCCTAGCTTGTGGTACTAATATATATATCCAGTTGCTCAGATTAATAATCTACTAGGATTCGTTCTAGCCTTCATTCACTGCCTTTTTTTCATTGTCGTTCTATTACAGTTGTCCTAATTTTCCTCTGTCCCTCTCCCTTGCCCTACCCCACCCCTAAGGAGTCCAGAGGCAGAGCAGCAGAGACTGCATTCCTGGGTAAGGGTAAACAAGCTAGTGACAGTGTCACATTGTCTGGTAACCAAACTGGCACAGTGCATAAGAACAGATTTCCCCAGCTCCAGGCACAGGCAAGGCAGGAGGAAGTCACTGGGCAGGAGGAAGTCATCAGACAGTCTGGGTGAAGCTAGAAAATGATGGATAAAGGGAAGAGACCTACTACCCCCTTCTGGTTCCTGATTGAAGGAGAAGCCAGAGGTCACAGCAGCACATATACCTAAGGCTGGCAGAGGGAGGTGCAAGAGTCCTGTATAGCTTGGGATGAGGATGGGATTGGCTGGGGAAGCTGAACCCTTCCAGATGGCACTAGGAGCTTGTGCTGGGAAATTTAAATAGAGGAAGGGCAGAGACATGGCCCTTCTCTTCTTCCGGAATCCTTGGACAGAGCCCCTGCATGACAACGGCAGCAGGTGGCAGCAGCCTGGGCCCCTGCATGGGAAGTAGTTGTGGTGGGTGACAGTGGTGCTGGCCCCACAACGTGGACAGGAAAGGAGCCTGAAGCTGGAGACCTGTCTGCTTAGTAGACTTGTGAGCCAAAGAACAGATAAGAATGGAGCAGGATATCTGGGCATGGTTTTGGGCTTCAGTCCTTTTAGGAACAAGGTGTTTGTTTTTTTTTTTTCTCGTGTGTTGCTGAAGAGTGGAGCCTGGACCAGGGAGTGCCCTATTCTCCCAAATGGTACAACATTTTAATAAAGATCCTTTTCCTTCCCCACTGATCTTTGGCTTATGACTGTGTTCAGCATCAGGCAGCCAAACCCCACTTTTGTTCAGTAACATTTATACAACCCTAAATTCTTTCTCCTCCTCTTTCTCACCATCTTTAGATCCACTCCTTATCTTCCTGTCCTTGGGGCTCCTGCTTTCTCTAGGCATCCATCTTTTGGTTATCTTAGCCATTGTGAGTTTATCATTTGTTCTTCCCTCAGTCATATAGTTCCCTATGTTTCACTCCTGTATGCATAGCCTACAAGGTCCCACTTGCTCGGACCTCCAATCCTTCTGTCCAATCCTACTCCCTTTCACTCTCTGAAGTATAACCTTTGCTTCAGATATGCTGAATTACTTTTAGTTCTCCAAAAGCATTTGTGCTTCACTCACCTGAGTTTTGCAAACGTGCCTTCCTTTTACGTGAGAGGCAGCGTGATGAAGCAGTTGTGAGCAGTGGCTGTAGAAGCCAGATGCCAGAGCTCAACTCTACCTTTTCCTGTCCACAGAATCTCCCTCTTAGCTCCTCGTTACTAAAATAATGATAGTATTACCTACTTTATAGAGCAATTATTAGCATTAAATGAGATGATTATTTCACTTAGCATATATTAAGGAATTGTAGTGTTCACTTTTGTTAGATTTTGCCAAAGTATTGTAAGACTCAAAATGCTTATTTTATTTTTTTGTAAAACCTTTCCTACCACTCTCTCACCCTGTCACTATCGTAATGGATTATTCCCCTTTTCATTCTACTCCTCTCTGCATTATGAGGACAATGGTTAAACCTTACACGTGTTGGAAATGATTGCTTATAAATCTATCTTGTGCACTGAACTGTGGGAACTTCTTGAATGTAGTTCTTGGTTTTGGTTATCCAAGTGTTTTTTATTTTTATGATGAATTCTGGCAAAGAGTAAGTACTTAACAAATATTGATTGAAGGAAAAATTGAAAGTATAGCCAAGTTGTCTCTGTTACAAAATATCTAAGAAATACAAAGTGAGCCTCTCTTCTGTATTTCTTATTATACAGGATCCCCACGAACTTCAGTAATGGAAATGGACACTCTTCTTGCATGTGTCAGTGTTCTCTTTCCTTACATTCTAGTAACTTTTGTATAGAGAACAATCTCTGTTTTGTTTAAATTTCCCTTTTGGAGCAATTCCTCTCCCACTTACAATGAACTTCTTTATTGACTCTCAAATCTAAGTTGGTTTGTTCAGCTAAAGGTCCTATCTGGCTGTTGATAGTTGTAGCTTAGCACACTGAAGAGGAACAGTTTACTTAAACATAGGTTAGGAAACTCTATATTGCAAAATCTTTTTGGTAGCTAAAGTATGGGAGCGGTATTATTATTAAGCTCTTTCCTGAATATATTAATATTAGAACTTGAGAGTGAAAGACGGAGTCATTTTTATTTTTAAATTAGGTGTATATTTAAATGGGAAATATATTTAATTAAACACCAGCACAAACTTGTCTAAAAATGGCCACACTAGTGGATCTCTATAATTATAATTCCAGTAAAAACATTGAAAATTGCACCTTTAAGTAAATAAACTTTTGAAAGCCCACTGATTTTTAGTTTTTAAGGTCATTATCTATGCTATTATTTTTTTGAAAGCTATTTGTCTATTGACTTTGCTGCATGCTGAAGGAAATAAAAATAATGCATATTCAGTGATAATCAAAACAAGTTCATCAGAATTTTAGCTTTAGGCATTTTGGAGTATATTGAATCAAATTTCTTACTACTTGCATATTTGTCTATAGTCAATGAGTTAAAAATATCATCAATAATAAATTTTATTTGGCTGAATAAAAAAATCCTAGTTCTATGGAGCCATATAAACACAAGGTGATAGTGTACACAGTTATTCTCTGAGGACTTCTAGGAGACTCACACTTCTTTCCATAAAACTCTCTGGTACTAAAGCAAGAACATTTTATCCTGAAGCCTCTAGTTTCCCGGTTAGTGAATTGCCTTCTGAAGGGTCATTTTATCTCTCAGTGTATCAAGTTTAAAGTACTTAGTGCTCCAAGTATTATCAAAATGGCTTGGGGAAAATACCTCCTATAAAGCAGAGAAAGTAAACTTTTACTTTCCATCCCAATGAAGTACCAATCTGAGATGCAAGACACAGATAAAAAGTATTTAAGGGTTTTAGGGTCTGAATGCAGATTTGGGGTGTACACTCCAGAGATTAGAAAGATATTTATTTTCTACAACCAGGAAGCTGAATAATTGACAGGCATAGCAGCTGAATTCTCAACTGCATGACATACTAACTGATATTTTCAAACAATTTTAGATTATGATAATATTCTGTAATCACAGATTTTGCCCATCCATATTGAGTCATGGCTATATGTAAGCTATCTAGCAGAAATGGCTGTAGAATATTTTAAACTTCTAAAGGGTGAATTCAAAACAATTCAATCAGAAAATATTAAATATGTAATGCTCATATTTTACAACTTTTCAGATAAGTATTATTTCTGGCACATCTTCTCAAGTCAGGAATACAGAAATATGTCATTTTTTTCAATTACTATAACCACATTTTTTTGATGCACATTATTTGGACTGCTTTCAGTTTTTACTATTTTGTACAATGTCAAGACATATGAAAATGTTCATGGTTATGGAAGATAAATTCATAAAAAATAAACTCAAATATTAATAAGAGCCCAAATTTTCAGTATGTGTAGATAAAGCTGTCATATATCTAGTCATAAAAGAGAAAAATTGAAAACTATCAATACTACACATAATAGTTTAGTAGATAACCTTTCAAACAGTGCAATACAGAGACTGGCAAAAGTAGGTTTACAGTTGTGAGTATGCAAAATACAGAGTTTATTCTTTTATTATTATTTAGTTATTCTATTATATCCACACAAACAACTGTAAACCTACTTTCACCAACCCCTATATTTATATTTCATAATTTCATTGTGAAAATTATACATATGTGTATGTGAATCAAGAGCTCTTTCCTAGGCCATCAATAACCAGTGAATAAAGGGAATTAGAAAAAAAAAATCCTATTTATACTCCAAAGGAAAACTATTAAATCAAAGCATTACATCTGGAGACTTTTACATCATAAGAATGTTAGATTCTGGCTTCATTCCAAAAGATAACAGTTAAACATTATTTATTTGAGGGATTAAAAAGTCTCAAAGTCTCAAAAGAAATAAATGAATATACTATCAATATAGATTCCCGCTGTTTTAGATGACAGTTGAAATAAATAATCTGTGATATTTTGAGTACTATTATTCTAGAACTCCATTTCCAGACTTTGTTTTGTGTAAACATGAGGGAGCATAAGTTAGGGGACTGTTGAAGAGACGTATGTGTGAGGAAAACAGAGCACAATATAAGCTCAAAATGCAATAGGATGTATTTTTCTGCTTGAGGTGATAATAAACATAAGTTAGACATGACGCCATGAAATAAATTAGAACACTTCTATAAGGATTTTTAAATCAACAAAGAAAGAGGATTTTTAAAAATTCAACACCAGACACTGTAAAAATATTTATCATTTATTTTCAGAATGAGTTTCCCGAGTTCATATAATTAGTAAATGGAAGAACAAATTCAAACCTAAGTCTTTTCCATTGTGAATTTATATTTCTGCTCACCATAAACTAGACTCCATCATCTCCTAGGGAAGACTTCATTGTACTTTTCAGTAAAGAACATATACTAGCATTGTTACCATTCAATGTACATTCATATGATAGACAGCATGATGAAAGACTGACATCAACAACATGGTTAAATATGAAACCCTAGAACTTCTCTTTCCTCATAAAAACACTGGTGCAACAACAATTCACAGACAAATCACATTGTAAGATATCCAGCAACTATTCAAGCATCTCAGGTGAGCACAAAACCAGGCACATCCAAACTGATACAGGTATTTGAGAAATTCTCTCACCAGAATCCCTAGCCTCAGCAGAGCAAAACATGACCCAAAGGAATCCTCCCAGGTACCAGCTTCTTCCTAGAGCTAGACAGAGTTAGACCACCTGTCTAATACCCCATTTTTCTGTGGACTTCCAGAGTACTGACTTCCATCTTGTTAGTCTAAACAACTAACCTGTTAGTGCCGAGAGAACCTGGCTTGATATAGCTGCTCCAGGGTAAGAAGAAAAGGTGTGTATTTGGCCTGGCAGTTAGTACAGCCCCTCTCCCAGGCTCAGCACAGGTGAGAAGATAAAAGGCTCCAGCTGCTAATTCCCTCCTGAGCACCAAAGAGTTGCCCGACACCTCCAGGGCCTCACATTTTCCCAGGGATACCCAAACAACTGGCTTGTGTCTCAGTTGTTTTGAAATAGGAACAGGACTCCACGGACTCTGCCTGGAACTAGTGAAAACAAAGATGGTGGTTTGATTTCCTATGCAAATAGTCAACATGGCTCACCTGCCTGACCCAGCTCAGAGGGTACAGGTTAAATACCATAGATCCTAGCTTCTCCCTAAGGAGAAAAAGAATTGGATAGAGTGTCCAGCTATCCAACTTCTCTGGTGACTGCTTTGAGAACTGGCTTCAGTCTATTTTGTCCTGGAACAGCAACGCAATCTAGCATACTGAAGACACCTGGGGGTGACTAGGAACAAAGACAGCAAGCTGGACTAGAATGAAGATTTGAGAGGCTTCTAGAATCAGTGCCTGTGCCTATTGGTGAGTGTCTTCTGTTTGAAGACTGGGAGAAACAGCTCTTTTGTCTAATGTGCAGATACCAAGTAAAATAATTCATCAAAGAAAAAACCCAGGAGTGTATGGCTTCACTGGTGAGTTCTGCCAAACATTTAAGGCATAATTAATGCCTATGTTTCTCAACCACCCCCAAAAGTTGAAGAAAACACATTTAAGTTCATTTTATGGGTTCAGTATTATTCTGATACCGAAGCCAAAGACACAACAAGGAAAGAGAGCTACAGGCTAATATCCTGGATGAATGTAGGTGCAAAAAAACCCCAATAATATACGAGCAGAACAAATTCACCAGCACGTTTAAAGTTTATACACCATACCTAAGTGGGATTTATCCCTCACATGCAAGAATGTTTCAATATCTAAAAATCAGTTAAGATGAGATGAATAACAGGATCAGCTCAATAGATGCAGAAAAAGCATTGACAAAATTTAATATATTCATCATAAAAACACTGAAAAAAACTAGAAATATAAAAAAGTTACCTCAACATAATAAAAGTCACATATGAAAATCCAACAGCCAGCTAACATCATACTCAATAATGGGAAGCTGAAATATTTTCCTGTAAGTTCAGAAACAAGGCAAGGATGCTCACTCCCACTGTTTCTATTCAACAGAGTGCTAAAAGTCTTAGCCAGAACAACTAGGCAAGAAGGGGAAAGTAGAGGCATTCAAACTACAAAGGAAGAATTAAAATTGTTCCTGTTGCAGATAACATGATTGTATGTACAGATAATCCTAAAGACTCCAATTTAAAAAAAGTTGTAACTAGTAAATTCAGTGAAATTGCAAAATATGAAATCAACATGCAAAAATGAGTTGAATTTCTATACTCTAACAATAAAGAATCCAAAAGATAAATGAAGAATTCAATTAAAAAATAAATCCCATTTACAATAGCACCAAAAAGAATAAAACACTTAGGAATAAACTTCACCAAGGAGATGAAATACTTGTGCACTGAAAACTATAATGCATTGATTTAAGAAATTAAAGAAGATACAAACAAGCAGAAAGACGTGCTATAGTTATAGTTTGGAACACCCAGTATTCTCAACATTACTTCTCAGATCCATCCACACATTCATTGCAATACCCATCAAAACTGCAATGGCACTTTTTACAGTGGTAAAAATATGTAAATTCATTTAGAACCAAAAAAGACTGTAATAGCCAAATCAGTGTTGAAATATAAGAACAAAGCTAGAGGCATCACATGTCCTGATTTCAGACTATATTACAATGGTAACACAGTATTTTAAAAAAGTATGATACTGGAATAAAGACAGAAATAAACCAAAGAAAAAAATGGAGCCCAGAAATAAATCCACTCACAATCAATACATTTTTAACCATGGTGCCATGAATATGTAAGAGAGAATAATCTCTTCAATAAATGATGTTAGGAAAATGGACTATTCCCGTGCAAAAAATGAAACTGGGCCTTTATATCATACACAAAACCAACTCAAAACAGCTTAAATATAGGACCTGAAACTGTAAAACTCTTGCAATAAAATGTAGAGGAAAATTTTCATGACATTGATCTTGGCAATGTTTCTCTTCTCAGGTAAGATACCAAAAGCACAGGTAACAAAAAGCAAAAAACAGAGAAGCTACATCAAACCAGAGAGCTTCGGCACATCAAAGGCAACAAGTAACAGAGTGAAAAGTCAGTCTATGGAATGGGGAAATAATCATGAACTATATATATGATAAGGGGAAAATATTTTAAAAAAGAAATTCTGACAATTCAAGAAAAGACTAATTATCTGATTTAAATAAGTCTAAAAACTTTCATGGATGTTTCTTCAAGAAGACAAGTGACCAATAGGCATATTAAAAGCTGCTCAGCATCTCTAATCATCAGGGGAATGCAAATCAAAACCACGGTGAAATACCACTTCACACCTGTCTAGGTGGCTGCTATCAAAAAAATGAGACTGCGAGGGTTGGCAGTGGTGTGAAAAAATCAAAACCCCTGATCACTCTCAGTGAAAATACGAAATGATGCAGCCAGTATGGAAATAATTACCAAGAATTCTCAAAAAATGTAAAATCTAACTAGTAAATGATTCAGCAGTATCATTTCTCTCATTTACCCAACAGAATTAATGTCAGGATCTTGAGGATATTACCATTTCATTTTTATTGCTGCACTGTTCACAATAGCTAAGACATGGAAACAACTCGAATGTCCTTCAGTGGATGACTAGATAAGAAAGTGTGGTATAAGCATACAATGAAATATTTGTCTTTTTTACTTTTTAATAGAAGAAATTCTGCAATATGTGACAACACGAATGAATGTTGAGGGCAATATGCTAAGTGAAATGTAGTCACAGTCGAGCAAACAATGCATTATTCCACTTGCCAAAGTATCTGAACTAGTCAGACTCATGGAGTCAGGAAATGAAATCGTGGCTGCCAGGTGTGAGGGTTGCGGGGACAGGTGGGGGGAAGGGGCAATAGGGAGCTGAAAATTCATGAGCATGAAGTTTCAGTTATGCATAATGAATGCTTTCTAGAGATCTTCTGCACAGCATCGTGCCTACAGTTAACAGTATTTGTATTGGATGCTTAACATTTTTTAAGATGGTAGATCTCGTGTTAAATGTTCTCAGTAGATTAAAAGTTAAATTTTTAAAAAACAGAATATAAAAGTTTAGAAGGATGAAAATCTCCTGCCTTACCCTCCTCAACTCTAGTCTCTAGCACCTAGAAACAGCCACTTCCACCTCATTTAGGTTTTTCCTCACTATTTATTTCCAATATCTAAATAATATGCATATGACTATTCCTGATTTTTAAATTTTAGATATTATGTATTGATTTTCAAGAATGTTGCATGAGAATTTAGCTCTCTTATACACCCATCTTCATGTCCATTGCAAACTCCTTAAATTTTGCTTCCTCTATTTTTTCAGTATAACAGTTTTATAATTTTTTAGTCAAAGCATTATTTAGTGTTTCCATTGCTGCAACCACACAAATGTTTTTCACAGTTAGCCCCATGGAGAACTCTGATGATATTTCCTTTGTTGTTCAATGTTGATATTACATGAGGTTGTTTATTCTGTTTCTTTCCTTTTTTCGTTGTTTTTTATGTACCTCTATCTGAAACAGACTTGGAAAATTTGATATACATACATCCCCATTTTTAAGAAAGGGGATGCTGAGAGTGTAATAACTATAGGACCACTGCTTTTATTCTCCACACAAGTAAAGTGATGTTCAAGGTGAAAACAGAGGTTTCTGCTTTATGTGAAACAAGAAATGCAAGACATTCAAGCTGGATTCAGAGAAAGAAGAGGCACTCTAGATCTAATTGCAAACATTTCTTGGATACTGAAGTACTCCAAAGAATTTGAGGTTAGTCTGAAGGATAATCTATGTTTATAGACTACATTAAAGCTTTTTACTGTGTGCATCGTGAAAGCTATGGGTTACTCTGAAAAAAAAAAAAGGGCATGCCTCAGCACTTAGTCCTGATGCATAACCTGTATTTTAGGCAGAAAGCCATTGATAGAACAGAATAGGGAGAGACAGAATGATTTTGTATAGGCAAAGTTGTCAGGAAAGGGTGCATTTTATTCCCTATTTTTAAATCTCTATGCAGAACATATATGAAAAGCAAGGCTAGACTCAGAGGAAGGAGGAGTAAAAATTGGGAGAAATATTAATAACTTAAGATATGCAGATTACACCATCTTATCACAGAAAGTAGTAGTAGTTTGAAATGACTTCTGATGAAAGTAAAAGATTAAGAAAGTGCTAAACAATGACTACAGAATAAATACACAACTTTAACAGAAAATGAGGTGAAAGAGAGTAGAGGGGGTAAATGATAATGGGGAAAATAATAAAAATAACCTATTAAAAAAGAAATTGTTCAAGACTTTGCTTACCTTGGTTCAGTCACCAATTCAAATGGAGACTGAAGCAAAGAAATCAAGAGAAGGCAGAGACTTAGAAGGGGAGCAATGAAAGAATTAAGAAAGACCACCAAGAGCAAAGAGGTGTCATTAGAAAACAAGGCTAAAATCATCCATGCTTTTGTATTCCCGTCATTATGTATGGGTGTGAAAGTTGGACAGTGGTGAAGGCTGATAGGAAAAACATGATTCATTTGAAATAAGATGTTGGAGAAGAGTTCTATGGATACTCGGGTCCCAGAAAGATGAACAAATGAGTCCTAAAGCAATTAAGCATGAAATGTTACTGGAGGCAAAAATAACAAAACTGAAACTCTCCTATTTCAGGCACATCATGAAAAAGTAAGATTCTTTGGAAAAGAAGATAATACTGGGGAAAATAGAAGGCAGCAGAGAAGAGGAAGACCAAGTACATTAGATGGATTGAAGACCGAGTGTTGCATGGATTGATTCCATACAAGAAGCCAAAGGCATGTGTCTATAGGAAGTGAGTGGGGCTGTTGAGGACAGGGCATTGTGGACATGACTCAATCCAGAGTTGCCCAGAGTCAGAGCCAACAGCACATAACACACGCACAAAACTAAAACATGTCAAAGTGCCTAATACATGGTGACTTCTTGTAACAAAACAAGCTCTTGGACCTCACTTTACCATTTTTAAAGCATTTTATGCACTTATATTTGCAGCTCACAATGAGCACATTAATATGTAGAACAGATCTATTTTACAAAGAAATGAAAGCTTAGGGAGAATAAAGGTAATTGTCCAAGGTCTGTAACTGTCAAGTGACAGAGACAGTTCTGACACTAAAGTTCCTGAGGCCAAATCCTTTGTCACATCCGCTGGAGCACAGCTGATTCTCAGCACGATCTCTCTCCCTTTTCTCGCAGATTTCCTCATTAATGATAAGTGCCAGTACTGTTCTCTAAGGCTGCTCATGATTTCTACTTAATACATCAGGTAAATCATGTTATGCATCAAATAATTCTCTCTGTGTGATTCTATGGGCAATATAAGGAACTCAACTAGCCCTACTTCAATGCTTGAGCATACCTTATGCCCTGGAAACCACAATGGGCAAGTTGACTCTAATGGAGTGTGGGACTGTAACAAGTCTCACTATGTAAAATGTCTTCCCAGGGAATAGAAGGATTATTCATAAAGAACAAGAACTCAATGATTTTACACTGTCCTATCCACTACTCAAAGTGCTGATAAAAGTTGACCTACAATGAATGAAAGTAATCAAAGCAGCTACAGATAAGTATCAAGTCATTTTCTACTTCAGAATTTGAATATATCAGCTTAACAGGGAGGGCAGCTTTTTGCCTCTATCACTGAAAAGTCCAGGCGCACTGAAACTGGCTCTTGAACTCTGAGGAGTGATGCTGTCACCACAGCATGGATGTGTTCCAGCCACGAGTTTCTCCATTCCTGTCTATCTAGGCCCTGTCCATCCTTCTACAGCCAATTGTGCCAATTGACTCTGTAGATGTCACCAAACCCAAGCAATATAGACTATGAGACCTAAAAGATTAAACCACATTACACTGATGATAGTCAATTTTATTTACCTCAAGTCCAGCAATTTTATGTTTCAAAGTAACACACTTTCGCTGAGCTCAGAATTTATTATTCTTACTATACTTTTGGGATTCAAGAGATTTGGGAATACTTTGAATAGTTATTAAATAACCACCCCATATCTCTAAATGTCTAAAGTATAACATATACATAAAATTATCTACAAGCATATGTCTATACAGTCTTTGAGATGTTATAAATTAATGAGAAGGGGAGAAAGTATGTATGTACATAACCCTGTCTTAAAAAGCTCTATCCATTTTCTTTTATTTTTTTATTTTATTATATTTTAATCCTCACCTGAGGACATGCTCACTGATTTTTAGAGAAAGGGAAAGGTAAGGAGACAGAGAGGGAGAGAAATTTCAATATGAGAAAGAAACATCAATTGATTGATTCTTGCATATGTCCTGATGGGGGACCAAACCTATAACCTAGGCTTGTGCCTTGACTGGGACTTGAACAGTGACCTTTTGGTTTATAGGACATTGCTCCAACCGAGCCACACTGACCAGGGCTATTCATCTTCTTTTATTTCAGCCTCACAGCCTTAAGAATTATGCATTATTGCATCTATCATACAGGAAAAATTGGTTCGGAAAGCAAATAACTTGATCAAATACCTACAAGTGCTAAATACTTTAGTCAGGTCACAGCTCTTGTCCATCTGTCTCCACAAATCCCTCCTATGTCTTTTGCACCCCACATGTGCATTGTACTACTTATTTAATACTTCTCAAACCTATTTTCATATACAAACTTCATATAACTTAATTCAGGACAGATATTTATCAATACCTGTTCACATCCTGAGGGTAAAATATTCATATAAATATTAGGATATAATATTAATATCCACTTTGGCATCAACACAAAAGCTGTGATATTAGCTATGCTATACAAACTGTGAAACATCTTAGTGTTCTGTTTATCCTATCAGAATGTGACCCTTGCAATATATGCACAAATGAAACCAAAAACAGAAATATGATCGTCCTCTTGAGGTGAGATCGCCTGTGACTGTTTCAGATAGCATTCCAATCATAATACCTCCTCCCATGATGTCTGGGTGTTTGTGTGCATGTGTTGAGTGGATATTTAGACTACAGAGGAGCAAGCCTTTGATTTTGCACACAGAGGGTCTCCCTGGCTGGCCGTTGCCCAATGAAAATTTAGAGATTCTTTGATGCCATCTTTAATCATTGCTACCTTTCAGAATATTTCTCCTTTTTAAATCCAACTGGGAAAAACATAGAAGACAGAACTTTCAACCTGCAAGGAACCTGAGAACTCAATCACTATCCCATGAAAGTTCAGGAAGCTACAGTCCAGAGACTGGAGGGATCTTGGTACAAATCCCAATGGCTGCATCTTCAGGCTTTCTGATTATGTAATTCTAGTAATTAGTGTTATTATGGCAGTGTATGAAGGTATTTGGGACTTTGAAGGGGCTTTGGTGCTCCTTTTGGTATGTATCATAGAATATTAACCTTTCCAAATCAACTGATCTCTTTAGATTTTGACTAACTGTTAATAGAGGAAGATCTAAGTACAAGTTTTACACATTTCTAGAGATCATGCAATGGCCACGTGGAACTATATAAGATATTGACCTACATGAAATGCCACTTTCAAACATTAAAGGAAAGGACAACAGCACATCAAAAATGACTTCAATTTTTTTTATCTACATCCATTCTTAGTTCAAAATTAGCATTTCTAATTATCCAAGCAAAATGTTGCCCAAGAAATTGCCTGGCAGATACAGCTCATCATTAATCACAGATTCCAATTTTTTGCTTGCAACCATTAAGATGAGCATTATCAAAAATGCTAAAATATGACTTCTAATTCTACTTCATTCCATATTTTTAAATTGAACACCTATTGTGTCTGAGCATGTAAGCCAGTATCATTTAATATGCTAATATATTTATTAGTAGGCTTTTTGAAAGCCTGGAGAAACATCATAATTAAAGAAAAATACAAACAAAATGTAAAATGTACTTCTGCCTTTTATATGTGGCATCAGGGGCAGTCCCTCTGAATAGAAAATAAACAATACAAAACATCTATTGAAGTATGATATGCATATGACCTGCTAGTTTTTAAACAAGCTACCAGTTCTCTAATAAACAATACTTATAATGAACACAACTTCATTCTAATTCCTTTCACCATAAACTGCAATAAATAAATCTCATATCCTGTCTTCTACTCCCTTGGAATAACACTTGTAATTGTGCAGTCAGTAATTTAATCCAACGAATACTAATTGAGTGATTAGTCTGTGCACGACTGTGCTAGTTTCTGGGTTTGCATCAGTTAAAGGAAAGATCCTTATCCTAATATACCTTACAGTCTAGCAGCACACATGATATATGATCTGTATCAATTCAAGGTATGTATAGTGTACACCATATACTGGATACTATGCAGAGAACTTGGGACAAATCAATGACCAAAATCTACAAAGATTTATACTCATTAAATCACATTCTATGGGAGAAAGACAAACTATAACTACATTTGAAGAGAGAGAGAAGTAAATAAATAATTGCTTTAAAGAGAGTGGGAGAGCCCTGGCTGGCGTAGCTCAGTGGATTGAGCGCGGGCTGCGAACCAGGCATCGCAGGTTCGATTCCCAGTCAGGGCACATGCCTAGGTTGCAGGCCATGTCCCCCAGCAACCGCACATTGATGTCTCTCTCTCTCTGTCTCTCTCCCTTCCCTCTCTAAAAATAAATAAATAAAATCTTTAAAAAAAAAAAAAAAAAAAAAAGAGAGTGGGAGAATTAACTTTCTGGACACCATGCAGTATCACTGGGCAGTATTAGGCACCAATTTGAGTCTGAAAATTTGGAAATTTTTCTTTAGTTCTGTTTAGGTTCCCAATGCAACCCTGGAATAGGTGAGTAATTGAGTTTAAGTAGGAAGGTAGATTGAATTACTGCTAACATCCTTTCACACTCATATCATTGAATTATAAATCCATATCCTCAAGTACCCTCACAAGGAAGAATGTATTTACCCACCCTTTAAGATTTGGAACATGGCCATGTGACTTACTTTGTCCAATTGGATAATGGGTATCACATTATCACTCTTTTTTTTAAAGATTTTATTTATTTACCATATTTTTAGAGAGAGAGAAGGAAGAGAGAAAAGAGGAAGAGAAGCATCAATGTGTGGTTGCCTCTTGCACACCCCTACCAGGGACCTGGCTTATAACTCAGGCATGTGCATTGACTGGGAATTGAACCAGCAACCCTTTGGTTCGCAGGCCAGTGCTCAGTCCACTGGGCCACACTAACCAGGGCCACATTATCAGCCTTAAATTGTACTTTCATGATTGCTGATGTTTCTTTGCTTGCTAGCTTTTCCCATGGGAGAGCACAACTTGGTCAACTGCTGGTTCAAAGGGGACTAGGGCTACATAAAGCAGACATTAGCAGAATCTATAACTTAGAGTCAAATCATGATCCACTCAGCCTATATACACCCATTGTTAGCAGATCTACAAATGCATTAGTGAGAATAAATTATTGTTGTTTTCAGTTCTTTGGGGATGGTTTGTTATGAGAATTCTTGTTGCAATACCTTACTAATAAATTTGAATTGGAGGTTAGTTAAGAAAATTGTGACAAAGAGAAAAGTAAGTGGCAAAAGATGAAAGAATAGTTGCAGAGTCAAATTTAAAAAATGAAGTATGGAATTTAAGCCACGTAAGAAAACTGTATGGGCATTAGTTGGGGTGAGTTAAACTATTTAACAAATGATGTGTGATATCTGCATCCCCAAAGGACTTTGTCAGATAATTTAGGAGAAGCCTCCTGATTAACACATTCCACCACTTCCAAAAAGAGTTTTAGTGTTTTTGCAAAGTCAAGTATCACTTTCTCTTTTCTGCTCCCATGGCAGAAAAGTGTAAATAGGGTTTGAACAGCTTTGAAGTCCTTAAGGGACCCACTGTTTCCAATTCCTAACCTGTTCTTAGCATTTACCTAGAACTCAATAACTATTTATTGACTTAATAAAAAGTCAACCAATCATTCAATTAATAAAAAAGAATCATAAAAGTTATATTTAATTTATAATTTAATCCTGGCTGCTAAAAGCAGTTTTAGTTAAATTTAATTCAAATTTGACAGTGAAATGGCACCAGGTCTTGGACCTTGGTTCAGCAACCTTGAACTTAAGTTCCAGCAAAGAAAGAAAATTTGGAGCCAAGACTCAAACTATAAGAGAAAGTTTATTTAGAAAGTCTGAGAGGCAGAAGAAGTATGTTGGAGAAGAAATAAGCTCAGGAAATGAGTTACACATTCAAAAGAAGGGCCCTTATGGCTTAGCAGAGAGATAGAGAGAAATGTGCTTTGAGAGATGAAAAGGGTGGAAAGGTCATGTGTATGCTCCAAAAAAAAAAAAGAGAGAGAGAGAGAGAAAGAGAGTACACCCTAGGGTGTGGAAAGAAAGGACAGGGAAAGGCACTGGGTTCTCCATCTTAAAGTATTTTATCTGGAGGTCTCAGGGAGGATCTCAATAGAACATTCATTAGCTTTACAGATGTGCCCACTTGGGTCGTGATTTCCCCTGATTGGTTGGGGCTGGGGCTGGGGGTCGTTAGTCAGTGCAGTTTGTCCTGATGTCAGTCCTGGCGTTGTTCCATCTGATTTTGCTGCTTTCCTGGGCCTGGAGCTGAAACATGGTTGAGGACCAGATGTCATCTCTGGGTGTTAATGCTTAAGGGAGAGGTCATGCAAGGGCTTGTAGTTTTGCCCATTACTAGGCATCATCAAAGATATGCTGTGACACTATTTTAAAACCAAAGCAAATTTCAAGAAATAAAAGCAATTAGATGAAAAAGAAAAGTTCTTCTAGTGTCATGCTAAAATACAGTATATTTCACTTTAACTCCTGTGTTACCCATATCATTTGCAAATTTAACTGCAGTAAATGCTGAAGAAGTGGTTAACATCCAAATCTATCTAAAACATGAAACCTTGAATTAACTGTAAAACAATGACAGCCATCTTCTATGTAAAAACTTGGGATAAGGTTATAGAAATGAGTGTCTCAAGCTATATCAGAATGTCGTATTATAACTGGTCTTTATGATTTGATGACAAAGAATGTTTCTAGTCTGACAAAAGCAGTTTTTCTTTTTTGTTATATTTTATTATTTATACTATTACAGTTGTCCCAAATTTTCCCCCATTGACCCTTTCCACTCAGCAGCCCCCATGCCCTCAAGCCATCCCTACACTGTTGCCCATGTTCCTGGGTCCTGTATATATGTTCTTTGGCTACTATATTACCTATGCTGTACGTTACATCCCCATGGCTATTCTGTAACTACCAATTTGTATTTAGTCTCTTCCACTCTTCCCCCATTCCCCCAACCCCCCTCCCATCTGGCAACCATCAAAATGTTTTCTGTATCTATGATTCTGTTTCCATTCTGTTTGTTTATTTTGTGGGGGGTTTTTAGAATCAATTATTGTCAGTTATGTATTTATTGCCACTTTATTGTTCATATTTTTTATCTTCTTCTTAAAGAAAACCCTTAAACACTTCATATAATACTGGTTTGGTGATGATGAACTACTTTAGCTATTTCTTGTCTGGGAAGCTCTTATCTGTCCTTGGATTCTAAATGATAGCTTTGCTGCAAAGAACAATCTTGGTCGTAGGTCCTTGCTTTCCATCGTTTTGAATATTTCTTGCCCATCCCTTCTAGCCTGCAAAGTTTCTTTTGAGAAATCAACTGACAGTCTTATGGGACACCATTGCAGGTAACTAACTGCTTTTCTGTTGTTGCTCTTAAGATTTTCTCTTTGTATTTAACCTTTGGCATTTTAATTATGATATGTCTTAGAGTAGGTCTCTTTGGGTCCATCTTGTTTGGTATTCTCTCTGCTTCCTGGACTTGTAAAAGCAGTTTCTTTTTAGAAAAGTTTGAGAGCTGGGGAAAATGAGACATGAGAAAGGTAGAGTTGAAGAGGTATTTCAAAAGCACTAACAGAAAAAGTTCTAAAATTTGAAGCTGTGTTGTTAATTCTATGATCTTGAGTGAGTCATTTAATTTCTTTGATATTCACTACCCTTATAACATAAGGTACAGGGACTGGAGAGATAATTCTCAAAGTCCTTTGAAGTTCTAAGATTTTATGCTTCTCTGATCCGTTTCCAGAATTATAATTAAGTAACAGCAGGGACAAGCTTCTAGTTTTAAGGTTACACTAGGCAAATTTAATTTAAATTTAACAAATTAAAAAAGTTATAAAATATCCAGAGGGTTTTATTTTTAATAAAGATCACTGGTAATTTTTATATCAAAAACCATAAAAAGGCCTTTCTGTAATGGTGCCATTTCCTTTAATAAGAAATAAATTCATTTGTAAAACACACCTTTGATTACAAAGCAAAATGTTTACATCAAAAAAATTCATCCATCTAATATTTAAAATCTTTCTTCTGACTGTTGAGTTCTCAGATACTCTGGTCTTTAGGCAGCCTTCCTGAAGCTCAGTTTATTATTGAGTTCCAGCTGTCTGAGCCAACCTCCACATCTTCAGCAGTGAACTAGACAGTAGGAAATTCACAAGGATCTGGATAACTCTTCTGAGCATATCCAAACATTATTCCCCCAAATTTATCATCCAGCTCTGAAATCACATATTCCATAACAATAGGTTTAAGGTCTCATATTTATTGCTATGAAAAATAGGAAAATGAAGTCACTGTTTTTCTCTATGTGCTGGTTTCCAAATAAGTCTGAAAATGCTTTCTTCCCTTGAATTTAGACTGGTCCTAGTGACTCACATGTAACTAACAGACTGCATTAGAAGACTCTGTGTCTTCTGGGTCTAGGAAAGAAAAGGCCAAGCAATTTTACTTTGTTCTCTTGGGCCACTTGCTATTGGGTAATTTCCCTCAAACTCCAGCCATCATGCTTGAGGAGCCAGGGGTTCATTATGAGGCAATGTATAGGTATTCCAATCCACAGCTCAAGGGGAACCCAGCCTTCTAGTCATTCAACCTATGTGCCAAATATATGAGTAATAAAACTTGTTGATGGTTCCGGGCCCCAAACATCAAGTTACCTCAAGCCTTTGAGTCTTCTCAGCTGTGGCCCCAGAAATCACGGAGCAAAGCCAAGCACTGTGTAAATTCTTGTCCACAGAGTCTGTGAGCACAGTAAAATGGTTGTTCCATGCACCAAATTTTTAGTGTTTTGTCACACAGTGATGGCGAAAGCACTAGATTCTAAGATTGTTTCAGCCATTCTCCACTCCAGATCACATCCTGCCTAGGCTTCAAGGCTCATCTCCAAGACTATCTCCTCCAAGGCATCTGTGAATGTTTGGGCATGCCTGCTGGGAACTATCCTTCAGCCTTATCTTGGTAGTAAGAACTCCACATCATTTGACATTCACTATCCCTTTATAAACTGAAATTTATTGAACACTGTGGAATTCTATGCCAAACTTTAAAAAATCTGAATATTATGAGCTCAGTACTGAATATTGAATTATTCCTTTCCTGTCTATAGCCTTATATTCAGAAAGCATGATAAACATCAGTTTGTGTTTTAGAGAAATGTACCTTTAATAAAAATAATACCACTTAATAAGCATTGAAATGGAAATGAGTAATTGTTTTGTGTGTAAAACAGGGCATCCAGAGGAATTGTGATTTATAACCTTCCCAAGCATTGAAAAGGGAAAGTTGAGCAGATTTGTATATTTTGAACACATTTCCAATCCTCTTTTAACATGAAACTTGCTAAAAATTGTTAGTGATATATCTCAACAGCAAAACTTTAAAAAGACTAAAAAAGGAAAAAGACATGAGTGTCAATATGTGACAAGTGATTCATAAATTATTTAATTTTCACAAAAATTTTCCCAAGATACTATTATGATTTTATTTAATAATCAGGAAGTCTTGTATGTGGAATCTAAAGAACAAAATAACCGAACAAACAAAATAGAAACGGATTCATAGATACAAAGAACAGACTGATGGTTGCCAGATGGGAGGGGGGCGAGGATGGTGGGTGAAAAATGTGAAGGTATTAAGAAGGACAAATTGGTACTTACAAAATACTCACAGGGATGTAAAATAAAGCATAGGAAATACCAATAATACTGTAATAACCAAGTATGGGGCCAGGTGGGCACTGGAAATATCAGGGGGAACACTTAGTAAAGTATAAAATTGTCTAACCTGACACCTGAAACTAGCACAAAATAATATTGAATGGGAACTGTAATTGGAAAATAAAATTAAAATAAAATAAAAAGAAATTTTAAACTCACAGAAGCTAAATGACTTTCCCATGTTTATCCAGCAATAAATAAGGAATCTTGAATTTAAATCCTGGACTTTCAAATTCAAAGTGTATTGCACACAGAGCAAGATAGTTTGTATAGCATCAGACAAACATAAGGTGCAATATGATCTCCATGTCCTTGGAACAGACAATATAAATGAGATGATGAAATATTTAACATTTACTGAGAGCTTTATTGTTTTATGCCCTCTACTAAAGCATTCTCAGATTATCTCAATTTTACATATGAGGAAATTGAGACATAGAAAGCTAACGTGACTTCACCAAGATCATAGAGCAAGTAAATTGGGAAAATAAAAATGAACCCCAGGCGGGCACATGCTAGAACAAAAGTCTTAACAATATTCTACACTGCATCACTGGTTCTAACAATTAAGAAAAAGAAGTGAGCTTTCAGCTTTGTTAATAATTTCAGAAAATTATTTCAGTGCACGCAGATGTAATCCATTGTTAAAAATCATGCTCTTCAAAAAGACATATTCAAGGCATGTCTCACACAATTGACTTTATATCTGTTGCTTTGATTCAATTAATATAATCAACTTTGCTAATTACAAGATGCAAAAGGCACTAGTTTAGTACATAAGGATTTTAAGTTCTCATGGCTTTTCTTCCTTCTTTATTTCTTTCTTTCACAGGAAAATCCTGATTACATCCTGCTGCACATGTCACAAGTTCACTCCTGAGCAAGGCTGTGGCATTTAAATTAATGCATTATAAATTTTTCTATTATACTAGAGAATTAAATGTTGGCAAATATAATTAATTATGAAAATTTGAATCGAATGATTTATTTCGGTATTTTTAATTCATTAAGTACACATTCTCTAAAACGGCAATTTTCATTCTTTCACAATTTCTGATTTTGCACTCAAGAACTTCCTCTGAGTGAGCAAGGTTGTGTTTTTTTCCTCATACATTAAACAATGTTACTGTATCAAACAATTTTGATATGCCTGGAATGATTGCAGGAATATTCTCTCCTGAGAATTCCTGTTATCCTGTCACACCCCCCAAGTGCTCCCCCAACTCCGGTGCTTTAGATCCCTGCTGGGACAACTGGGAAGTTCTTCTAGCAGCCTCACTGCCCCCCTGACTCTTCTCACTTACCACCTGCTGCTGCCCTGCTTCCTCTCATCTCTGCCCACCACACTTATTCATTATAACACACCATTTTTAAGAATCTTCCAGTGTTTGAGCTCCTCACTAATATTAAAAGGAACAAAAGGGACTTCCTATCAAGATGTAAACACAGCTTGCCACCTTTCACAACCACATCAAAATTACAACTAAACTATGGAACAACCATCTCTCAGAACTGTCAGAAATTGGGGTGAATGAAAGTCCAACAACTATGGAATGAAAGAAAGCACATCCATCCAGACTGGTAAGAAGGGTGGAGATGTGGTATGGGCTGTTCCCACATCCATGTATGGTGGATAAAAATTCGGGAGTGATATCTCAGAAGCAATGAGTCCCAGCCCAACAACAGGCCCCAAAGCCCAGGGCTCCAGTGCCAGGAAGAAAAGTCTCCATAACTTCTGGTTTCAAAAACCAGCAGGGATGGAGTTGGTGGAAGAAAATTCTGGAGTCCCAAGCAGTTAATTTTAAAGAAACTACACATGGACTTCCTCAGACTCATTCCTTCTGAGGCCCAGCACAGCGGTATCAGCTTGAAAAGAAACTTTGCAGGCTAGAAGCAACTGGCAAAAAATATTCAAAGTCATGAAAAGCAGAGACCTACAGCCAAGATTGCTCTGCCCAGCAAAGAAATCATTTAGAATCTAAGGGCAGATAAAGAGCTCACTAGACAAGGTAAAGCTAAAGGAGTTCATCATCACCAAACCATTATTACATGAAATGTTAAAGGGACTTATATTTAAAAATGAGAAGAAGAAAACGATCATCAATAAAATGGCAATAAATACACATCTACCAACAATTGAATCTAATGAATAAACTAAGCAAACAAAACCAGACAGAATCATGGATATGGAGAAGGTTTTTATGGTTGCCAGACAGGAGGGGATGCGGGGGAAGGGTGAAGAAGCAAGAGAATTAAGTACAAATTGTGGTTACAGAATAGCTATCGGGCTGTAAAGTACAGTATATGAAACGGAGTCATCAAGTAACATATGAGCCTTGGACATGAACAATGGTGTGAGGATTGCCTGAGGGAGTGGGAGGTGCTGGGTGGCGGGGGCAAAGGGGGGAAATTGGAACAACTGTAATAGCACAGTCAATAAAATATGATTAAAAAATAAAATGAGTAGAAGAAAAAAAGAGCACATGTTGCCACAATTTCATTCTGTTCTTTGATGGATAAAATTGTTCCTTTATTCATTAAAAGGGAAATAAAAGTGAAAAATAAAAAACAGAATGACAAAAGTTAAATATTCAAACTGTGTGTGTGTGTGTGTGTGTGTGTGTGTGCTTAACCAAAGAAATTAGCAACATCCGTGCTGAGGCTTATGAATTCTAAATAGATTCTAGTGTACCTCAACAGGCTGCAAAAAACAAACAGACAAAACCCTGCTAAGAGGAACTCCCTTTGTTTGCCTTTGCAAAAACTCCCTCCTAGTACGCCTGTGCAGAAAATAGGCCCCTCCATTTTTCGTGCATTGTTTCATGCAAAGAACAAAAAATCTCATGGAACGGTGGCTTCTATGTTTTGGGATAAACATCTGTAAAACAGGCTGAGTGGATCCCAGATGTTAGTTTTATGGCTGAGATGTGTGAAAAAGATTCAGAATGGGATGAAGTCAGATGCTTCTTTGGAGGAGAAATAAAGGGCAACAGGAAGGCAACCTGGGGCGGGGGGGGGGGATGGGTGGCATTATGGGAAACTTTGCTGAGATGACAGGGGTGAGTGAGTCAAGAAGAAGAGGCCTGAAGAATGGTCTGGAAGTACCGCCCATCCGTGTGGGGAAACATCAGGAGGTGGTGGTGCTGGAAATGGACACCGGCCGAAGAGAAGGAAATCCTACCGCTTCCCCTAAGAAAACTGGGTCTGCTCACGCTGCTCTGTGAGGCCTGGGATTTCAGAATCAGCTGGGACTGGTCTCATGGAGTGATGAATGTGCAGTTTGTGATGCGAGCTCAAGCATAGCTCCGTGTAGTTACTGATTTTGTTTCAGTCCCTTTATTTGTGAAATAGGGATTGTTATATCTAATTTATAGGATCAATGTGAGGATTAAATTAAATAAAATTATATATACATATTGCATACAAGCACATGAGAATTAATCATTAAGTGATGATCTTTTAAATCTTAAACAAGGATGTCACCAGGATAAGTCACCTAGGGGGTAACTGCCAGGGCTGTGGCCATGAGAAGTGCTGAAAATAAAGCAGAATTTGGGTGTTAGAAACTGAGAAAATGAAGAAAATGAACACTAAGTGTTTTACTTAGTCATGCATCATATAATAGAGCATATAAGCTTACAGCATCAAACACTGGCTAATAGTAAAAATGAAAAACAATTGCTACCATTTTGAAGTACAAACCATATGATGGACATTGCCCTCTGTTATTTCCCAGTGATTAAATTCAATATTCCCCCTGTTTTCCTGAGAGCCACCAAAGGATAAAATGAGGGAGTTTGGATTAAATAGCTTCACACACACACACACACACACACACACACACACACTGAAGAGGGAGTTTACCAATGGCCTCTAGACAGCTATGAAAATGTAAACTGCCTTTTGGCTAGGCAGGCAGTTGTGCCTGCCATTACATAACTGAGAGTAAAGAACAATATATGCCATGAGTTCCACATATAAAGGGCCCCTACTCTGGTTATGTAGTAGAAAAACATCTGTGCTAGATTAGTTCCTACTTGGAGCAGAGATGGACTGAGAAATAGAAGCTGGGAGTCATCGTATGGGAGCGATTTTCTCCTAGGGTTAAGGGGTGACTAAATACATGATACTTGATCCTGGGCAGATGAGACTAATAGCATGTCATTAGTCCCATACACTCACAGCCCAGGGGATGCAGTGAGTGCCACATAGAGGTTTCACTTCAAAACAGAATGATGGTGGAAGGCAGGTTTTTTACCATCAAGAGGATGCTGAGACCCCTGGTTTCCATGGGAGCATGTGATTGGCTTGTTTGAATGATTCTGCAGCCTGGCAGGGACTGAAACCACTGCTCAGGGACAAGCAGGAATAACTGTGCCTTGTCCCCTTGATGAGAAGGACCATTTGTCTAGCAGATTTAACCTGTGGAAGCAGAGTGGGGAGGAAAATTTGTAGTTAAGCCCAGTTAAGGTTCTCTTAGTTTACCAGATATCAAAATATTTGGCCTTCTTTTTAGACCTTACACCGTTGAGTGTAGGGACTTGGAGCCTAGACATTGATTTAGTTAACCTCAGACCACACAGTGAGTGAGAATGGCAAAGCTTGACATTGGCCTCCAACTCCCTGTCCTACTTCTGTATGAGTTCATAATTCATATACCACTTGCCTTACAAAGTGCTTTCTAAAAGGATTTGTAGTGACATGCTATAAAATATGCATGAACAGGAAGATTACCAAAACAGAAATAGAGTGCTGACATTTGAGGAATTACATGGTATAAAAGATTTTCCCAGACATACTATGGAACTAATGAAGCCAAGCTCTAGAGACCCTCACTTGCACAGACGTATTTGAGAGCCCTGGAAAGTGCTCTCAGTAAAATGTGTTTGTATGGTCATATATTTTCGACAAAAATGCAAAAAAAACAAATATTTTAACCACAATCAGATTATAACTACTTTCTGTTTCCACTCCAGCTTCTCTTGCCACACTACTTCTTGTCAGTATAGGCAATTTTGAGATGCTTCTGAGGGAAGGTTGATCTAGAAATACATTTGGTGTGAGTTTAGTGAGATGATCTGTACCTGCAGTGATATCTAATATTGGCTGGCACAGTATAAAACTGGCACCTTGGACTTTTACTACTCACAGCACCAAAAACACCTGGCAAAAATGACATCAAGGTGAAAGGTCAAAAATTGTTTCATAAGATGAATATGTCCTATAGTGTGTGGCAGGTGGGTGAGAGAGCAGAGACAGGGGTTGGCAATATATAGAATGAGAATTTGGAACATTTTTTCCATCTTTCATATTTTGCATGTCTCATTCATTTTGGGGGTCCCTCTTCCAGGAATTCCAACCATAACTCCTCCTAGCACCTTGACCATCAAATTCTTTCTCTATTTTGTCTATGTAAATTTTTTATTTGTATTGTTCTTAGTGTTGCAATCTTTTAAAGTGGATGAATTGAATATTTCTTTAGAGTCATCATGGTATCAGTTAATGTAGTTATTTTTAAGGAAAACTAGCAAACCCCAAGGTTTCTGAGAAATATTCTTTGAGGTCTGTCAGGTTTGGTGTTTGAGCTGCCCTACATTTATGCATTTTATTTGTTTGCACGTCAGGTAAGATTTGTTTTCAAAAATGAATTGCACACATAAGGACAAAAGTTGGAAAAATATTGAATTATTGAAGGAAGCTGCAGTTGTTTGCCTTATTTTTACATGATGATGATTTGTCTGCTGTCACTTATTTATTGCTGGATGCCTGCCTCAGGCAGGTCTCTCCTAGTTAGCCTCTATCTCTGACTTTTGAACTGCTGTAGACCAGGAACTATGTAACCACCCCAATCACATAAGAGCCAGCTTTCTGAGGGAGAGCCTACGAAGGAAGTTAAACATTTTGAAGAGGTCAAATGTACTCACAGAGTTTTCCACACACATGTCAAATAAATTCAATGGCCATTTTTGTGATTATCTCTTTCATGTGTCTGTACTCTGAAAGCAGGAAAGGCATCAATTTTATTTGGTTCTGCCTAGCACAGGAAGAATAAATAGACATTTCTGTTGGGCTGGATTCTTCAGAGGGCTGACATTGCTAGAGCAACAGTTGTTAAATGTATTCTTACTGTACCTACATAATGAGTTCCTCCATGTATCAATATATCTGAATTTATACTCCATGTGTGTAATCTGACTTTCACAAGCTATATTCTTATTCAAATTATTGTGCTATTGATCACATTTTTAGAATGTTGCCTTTGGGTTTGGTTTTATCGTTGAGGCCATGCTTAAGACTTGCCCCCACCGTGGCATAGCTTTGTCACTAGAGTGTAGGTGGAGTATTAGAATTGGGTGGCTAGAATGGTACTATATTAACAATGATTGTAAAATACAGTGAGGAAAATGTATTTTTTGTCTTCCTATAAATTTGCTTGAACCAACCCCAGAGAGTCCCGTAACAACATATAAGTGTATGACGTTTCAAAGTGGACCACTTGGATGTAGGCAACATTCAGTGGCTGTTGTTATTTATACAATCTTGTCTGAAAATTCAGTTAGGATGTTTCCACACATGATCTGAATTGGTGTGATCTCCATAGATTTTGAATCCTTAATTGCCAATGTTGAATATTTTAGATTTTCTTCTTTTTGAATGTAGGATAGTTCTTTTTTCAACAGCATACATACCCAAGCGCATAGCCAAGAGGGATTTGAAAATTTCTTTATTTTGACAAAAGGATACACTTTGGAGAAGGCTGAATTAGTTGCACATATTAAGCAGATATTACCAACTCAGAGGCTGTGAGATACTGAGGAGCATGCTAAATTATACAACTTGGCATTTCATCATGTTCTCTGTAAACACTGTAATAATATCATTTTATGTGAAACTTTCCTGAGGTGCTCTAGGCCGACTCTGAATATAATACTGGATAAAGTACTGTCTAGGTCCAGCCTGCCACGCTCCATGCCAAGGGTTTGTCTTTCATGATTTACTGAACTGGGGTAGACACGATGGCAACGTAGGATAAGTTCCAAAACATAGGGAGAAAATGAGTATTGTGTGAGGAGGATGAGAAACGTCTGCTTGTAATATGTCTCTCCTGTCTGACTGAATTTTAAACATTAGGTGAAGTCATTGCCTCTAAAGTCCCACAGTTAATGAGTAACTTAACTGAAGTGATTATAAAGTACCTACTGTCTGCCAGATCTTGATTCCCTCAAGAGAGACTTCAGATAGGCACCATTTAATAGAGAGGTACTATTACACAACCCTCTACCATGATTTTGTAGAGTTCTTTGATTCATAACTAACACATATAAAAGACTATCTACAGCCTGATTTCATAAGATGTTCTAAAGCAGTCAAGTCTAAGCTAAGATGATGGACATCAGAATGAATTTACCTGAGAGGTATCATGGAGACTTACTGGGAAGGAGCTCAAGACAACATTCTGAAATGAAGGAAATGTTCCATAACTATAGAAATGTGAGTTTCATAGGTGCGTGTATTTGTCAAAACTCAATGAACTGTAAGCTTAAAATTTAAGCATTTTTTCCGTAGGTAAATCATACCTCAAAAAAGCATTTTTTAAAGAAAGAGATACAAAACCAAACAAAATACAACTGAAGCATGAAGAAAGTCATTTCTGAGTGGAGAATTTGAGAAAGGTTTTAGAGCAGAAGTAAATTTTGAGTTGGTCACTCAGTGGAAAGATTTAGGCACATATTGAGGACAGAGGAAACAGTAAGAACAAAATATGACTTGTATAAATTATAGAGAATCCTCAGGGAATAGGAAATCTGTTTTTGTTAGACAGTAGGATAATATTTGAGCCCAGAAATGACTTGGAAAAATTGTCTTTGAACACCAGATTAAGCAGTGTGGAAGAATCTGGAACACTGACACTGAGCAAGCCTTTGCCTGACAATCTCTTGCCATGCATTAGAATATCTATCATGCCAAATTAATGATTAAAGAAGTTAATGAGAAAAAATTAGGACTTTGGAAAAAGTAGCACAGAAGCCACAGATGTATGTGTGTGTGTGCGCGTGTGCGGTGACTAGGGTGATAACAAATATGTATTCGCAGGTACTCCGTGCTATGCCCTGTTCGAAGCACTTTTTATTTGTTTAATGACTTAACAAAACAATCATCCTAGGATTAAGGTACTATTATACTCTCAGTCTGAAAGGGGAGAAAACTGAAGTACAAAGAGGTCAGGCAACTTGTTCAGAGTCACACATTTAGGAACTTGTCAACCAGATTTTTATACCAGGTAGTTGAACGTCAATGTTCACAGTCTAAACCAAGATGCTATGCTATAGTTCCAAGAAAAGGCACAGGACTATCCCTTGGAAAGAAGTGAAAAATAAAAGGGGCAATTTTATTTGGAGGCTCTGCTGAAATCAGTGCAGTGAACGAGGACACCTGGGCTCCCTCCAGAAGTTTTCAATACTTAACCTTCGGTCACTGGCACACACTGCAGATGGGTCGTGTACCACTCTGTGGCCCGCAAAGTGTGGTCCACAGGGGGAGATAAGGAAAGAAGTCACTACCAAGATGTGCCTCTTCTGAGCGCTCACATCTTGGAGATATTTTAGCCTGCGGCACCTAGCTCACCTCTTGCAGGCCGAGGAGACGTAAATAAGGCTGAAAGGCGCTGGGGGAAGTGCGCACAGGGGCGTCAGCGCAAAGAGCTGACGCTCACATTGTATTAGTGTTGTGTTTTGTGCAGCTTTTGAAGAGGTGGATGGAAAGCTGTTGAGTTGGTTTTCGGTGCTGAAACTCTTTAAGTTCCCCTTCAGTTTATCTTAAGGTTGCTACTATGAGATAGCAAGGGAGAAACTTGGCTTTTGAGTGAATTTTTGAGACTTCTGATAGTGGCATACATTTTGAAAAAGTCAGGCCCGCACACTATCCACATGTTTATATTTTATTTAGCGAAGTAGAAATCATATAGCATTTCTAAAATATTACCTTATCATAGAAATAGATATATGCAGTTCTGTGCAGATTCTAGTATGTCTACAAGTGTGTCTAAAAATCTATAGCCCCATAGAAGGCAGCAAACTTCATAATGATTTCTGAGATCTCTTCTTGAAATAGAGCTATAACTATCATAAAGAGGGAAAACTAATAAATTTGGAGCAATAATTGAAGATATTAAAAAGCTAGAAAATGTATCTATTTTTACTTGCTTCTACAAACCACACATTAATAACAATGGGAATGGAATGCAATGCTGTGACTTTGGGATTTATAAAAAAAAAGCATACAATGAAATGACTTGGGAGATGTGTCTGACAGATGCTTGGCCAGAGGCTTCCTTTAAAAACCTCCAAAATATTCTGAGAATCAGAACATCAGTGGCTTAGAGAAGCCTCAGCTGCTGAACTTTCAAGCCTGAACAGCTTGACCGTGTCCAGTGTACTCCTAAAGGCATTTTCCTGCATCTCTCACGTTCTGCCTAACCGTAAAACGTCAGTCTCCTTGTACAGGCTGATGACACTGAATTGTTTCCAGATTCCTCTGCATATCAAACAGTATTTCTTAAAAAATCAGTGTAATTGAACTTGAGTTCAAAATTAACTTCTAAAAGGTACCCCGATGGAAAGGAACAAAGGAAAGTGGATTATGCCACTTATTACTTCTGTCCCTTAAGCAAATCAAGAGGCCCTAGTGAATTTGCTACCTCATCATAAGATGTGTACCATGTAGGACTAGGTAAAATTATAATTGTATTTTGAGTAATGAATATGTACTAGATACAATTCTAAGTTCTGGATATACAGGGATGAATAGAATAAACAAAATTCTCTGCCCTTATGAAATATACATTTCAGTGAAAAAGGGAGAAAATAAATAAGAGAAAATAAAATGAATGTACAAAATATCAAATAATATGGTGAAAAATAAAGCAGGCATGAAAATGGGTCTTGCGGTGGTCCAAAAATGTCCTCTGAGGAAGTGACATATGAACAGTGTCCTATATAAAATGTGTATCAAATTTTACTGTAAAGATAAAAACATTTGATAATTATAAACTTTGTATATGCATATACAATAACATTATACCCTTCCATTTATCTGAGAAATGATGAGAGCAAAAGAAGATTTATTTGAAATCTAACCATAAACTCAGCCAGACAGCAGAGACTGACAGGACACTGAGAAACAGCCCAAATTATAGCCCCCAGATATTAATAGGACCAGACTAAACGTCACCTCAAAAAATTGTTGGAAGGCGTTATTATTTAGGTTCAAGAAGTTTCAGAGACTGTGAACAAATATGACTTGTGTCTGACATACTTTCCTCCACCCCAGAAAACGCAGTTACTCCTAGAGCAGCGATCTTCAACCTTTTTCATCTCATGGCACAACTACAAGGTCTGTCCAGAGGAGGTCCGGTCATGGTTAATGTAGCATGAACAGCTTGTGTGACATCAATATAACCTGGCAGCCAAGGACTGGAATGTGCATGTGTGAATGATGATGACTTCACTGTACTAGTCATGGGGGCAGTAGACACCGCTGAGTGAGCATGTGCACTGTGTGGCCATCACATTCAAAATGAGCAAATAGAGCAACGAATCTGCATCAAATTTTGCATTAAGCTTGAACATTCCTCCACAGAAACTATTTGGATGATTCAGAAGGCTTTTGGGGATGACGCAATGAGTACAGCACAAATTAAAATGTGGCATAAATGCTTCAAAGATGGTTGAGAATCTGCTGAAAGTGATCCACATTCTGGAAGGCCTGCAGCAAGCAGAACACCTGAGAACATTGAACATATATGGGCTGCAGTCAACAAAGATCGTCAAGTGACAGTGAGAGAAGTGGAAGCTGATCCGGGGATTCCAACACCTACTGTGTCTGAGATTTTGACACAGGATCTCAGCATGAAATGTGTGGTGGCAAAATTTGTTCTGTGGCTTTTGCTACAAGAGCAGAAGGAACATCGTGCTGCAGTTGCTAATGACTTGATTCAAGCTGCTACTAATGAACCAGAGTCCCTCATGATGGTCATAACTGCAGATGAATCATGGGTCTATGGCTATGATACAGAAAAAAGGCCAAACTGTCTCAGTGGAAGTTGTCTGTTTCTCCACGCCCAAAGAAGGCACAGCGAAGTCATAGCAAGATTAAAACCATGTTAACTGTGTTTTTTGATTGGGAAGGTGTTGTCCATCACGAGTATACTATTCCAGGCCAAACAATTAATAAGAAGTACTACCTCAGTGTTTTAGTCAGTTGAGAGATGGAATGTTGACGAAAAAGGCCTATGGCAACTGGTGATTGGCAGCTTCATCACAACAACGTACCTGGTCATGCATCACATCTCGTGCACTATTTTTTTGTGAAACATCAAACCACCCAGCTGACTCAGCCCCACTACAGCACAGATTTGGCAACATGTGACTTCAGGATTTTCCCAAAACTAAAATCACCTTTGAAAACAAAGAAATTTCAGACAATCAACGAGACTCAGGAAAATACGACAGGGCAGCTGATGGCAATTGAGAGAACTATGAGAGGTCACAAGGTTCCTGCTTTGAAGGGAACTGAGGCATCATTGTCCTATGTGCAATATTTCTTGTTATTTGTATCTCCTTCAGTAAATGTCTCTATTTTTCATCTTAAGTGGCTGGATACCTTCTGGACAGACCTGTAAACTAATTACTGAAATTTTGTGACACACCCAAAAATGTATTTTTTGTCAAAAAAAAATAGGTATAATTTTGATTCATTCAACAGGAAGCTGTTGTCTTGGCTGTTTCCTTTTTATACTTGACAACCTAAGGGAAAAGAGGTCAGTGCCCCTGACTTAAACAGGCTGGTATTGCATATTTTAAAAAAATGTGCAGCATACCAGTGTGCCCCAGCACACTGGTTGAAAATCACTGCCCTAGAGAAATGTAGAAAAAAACCTGATCCCATAGGCCAACATCAACAGTCTGAGTCAGTGTATCCACAGGGAAAAGATACATCAATATTAAAAAGCTCTACACTGTACATAGAATGAGGGGTAGAGGACAACTTACTTTCTAAAATTATGCTATTGCCTACACTTCTATTCAGGATGCCAGGAAATCATTGGCCTTTTGCCTTTCTAATTCCAAAAAAATATTTTAAACAATACTGTTCATTGTGAAAAAAAATATGTCTCTTAACCATAACTTTTTTCCTATAAAAAACACCTGTCCTTTCCGTCTTTTTTAATATATATATAGTATACACACATACACATATGTATATATACATACATCAAAGCCTCTTTTGTGACAGAAATAGGTAAGGACACCATTGTAACGGGACCGAATAATGCCCATGAGTTACTGATACTCATGAAGCTTTTATAAGGATATTTGGCTTCCTCTTAGCATGGGCACTAGGTTCCAAGCTTGGCAGTATCACCCTTCATGACAGCCTCAACAGTCTTAATACCTCCCATTCACTGTAGTTAAAGGCTTGCCAAGACTCAAGGAGCAGGAAGCAAGACCTCACCTCTTGATGGAGGAATGTCAACAATGTTCCTTAGATGAAGATATTAGAAAGCTAGAAATTCTATTTTTATTTGCCTCTACAAAATGTACACTAATGACAATAAAAACTAAATGGAATGCTGTGGTTTGGGGTATTATGAAAATAAATCATAAATGTATATGTATGCATATATGAGGAGATTTATTGCAGGAGTTGGTTCATGTGGTTATGGAAGCCTAAAGTTCCATGACCTGCCATCTGCAAGCTGGAGAACCAGAAAAATTAATGGTGTAATTCAGTCCAAGTCCAGAGTCAGTCCTGTTCTGGGTGAAAAAGCAACAGAGCCAGGAGCACCCATGTCTGAGGGCAGGAAAAGATGGATGCCTCAGCTCGAGCAGAGAAGGGGAGTTGACCTTCCTTTGACTTCTGGCTGTATCAGGCCCTCAGTGGGTTGGATGCTGCCCCTCTGCATTGGGGAGCACAAGCCCCTTTACTCAGTCCACTGATTCAAATGCTGGACTCTTTCAGAGACACCCTCACAGATACACCCAACTATACGGGTGTCCCTTAGCCCCGTCAAATTAACATAAAATTAACCTTCACAAAGCATTATTGGATTTAGTGAACACATTTTACTATATTTGGTAAGGAGTGAGCAAGATGATATTATTACATGCATCTCTCACTCTGAGAATAATTCAGTAGCAAGTATTATGATCCTCTAAGGGACTCATATTGTTTCTCCTTTCTGATACAAGGAGGAAAGTTAGAAAGCTCAGAAATCAATTTTATGCTCGAATCACAGAAGCTCTGCTCCTACTTTGATTAATTTATATCCCTTGTTTAAAATTTTCTAATTTACTAAACTTTTAGTAACATTTTAAATTTCCTTTAAAGGTGAAATAAATACTGTATTTTTAATAAATATTGAACGAACATCTAATATCTCGACATGAACCTGCTCAGGCGTATTTCCGAAACCGCCCTGTGGTGGACTGCGTATGAACTCAGAAGTTAAAAGAGATCCTTTTTTCAAACACTCAATTTTAAAATGTGGAGCTCTTTCATGGATATAGCCAAAGTATATTTTATTGAACTTTTTTCACTATGAAGCCGGAAAAACTCAATCACAAAGAAACTAATATTTAAGAGCTTATTGGGTTATATTAATAGAACATAGAAAATATAGTATCATTTCTGTCTCTTAATAGGCTTCAAATGGTTGTTCATCTTTAGTAAATCTCTTCATTTACCATCAAAGCAACATAATTTAAGTTGAGGATTTCAAGAGGCACTTGACTTTTTTGTGGGTAGTCAATTGAAAAGAGACATGATTAACATAGCTGTGAGGTATGATTTTTCTAAAGAGCCATCAAACAAGGATAAGGCATTTGACTTTATTAAGCCAATTTTGCTATCAGTCTGAAAGTGAAGTGTTCAGCTCCATGTTGCAAAAATGAAAATGGATATTTCAGATATACTATAAAAACTAAAGAATGGAGAAAAGTTAGGATCAGTAATGACACTGCATTCTTTAGACATGTGCAAAAAGGAACACTTCCTAACAAAGAAACATTTGTGCTCATTCTCAAATAAAGAGAAAAATTTAAGCATGAAGGGATCATCCCAAGTATGGTAGACACCAGGAGATAGGAAACCACCTTTAACATGCATTTCACTGTGCTATGGAAACCAGCACTGAGGGTTTTTTTTTTTTAATCAACTCATTTTGGAACAAGAGATCAAAAATATGACAGGTTTTTTTAGTCTTTTTTATTTAGTTATATAGTGCCTATTTTTTATTTTTTTTATCGTTTATGCTATTACAGTTGACCCAGTTTTTCCCCCTTGTCCCTCTCACCCCAACCCCCCTTTCCCACCATCAATCCCCACACCATTGTCCATGTCTATGAGTGATGCGTGTGTGTTCTTTGCCTAGTCCCTTCACCTTCTTTTGACCTGTCCGGACCTCACCTCTCTCCTCTCACAGCTATCAGTCTGTTCCCTGTTTCTGTGCCTCTGATTCTATTTTGCTCATTAGTTTATTTCTTTCCCTCAGTTCCAGTCATAAGTGAGATCATGTGGTATTTGCCTTTCATCATCTGGCTTACTTCACTTAGCTTACAAAAATACAAAAACAGGAGCATGAAAAGTGAGATGTGAAAAGTCAAACTCAAGAGGAATGGATCTTTGAAAAGCCAGAATAGCAGGGAAAAAAAATTGCTGTTCATGAGAACAATTCACATACGAAGAAGAGATGTTATATTCTACAATATTAAATAAAAAGTTATTGTCTCTGATACATACATGATAGATAAATGGATGGATGGATGGATGGATGGATGGATAAAGTAAAGAAATAATATAAACAAAGCTACTTTAATATGGAATTGGAACTGGCATTCCAGAGGAACTCTGCCTTGCATGACTTATTTCTCAAACATTTGCCCTTAAAACTAAGCAAAATAAACTTTGGACTTGGCCCAAAGAATCATTGTTTGCAAAGCCAGAGGGAAAGCAGATGTCATGACAGCTGGATTGAAAAGTAAAAACATTTTTTAGAATTAGCCTCACTGTGTTAACTTATTGCACCTGCAGATATTTCTTCCTTAGCTTGTTGACATCCCCAGAAGTTTTTTTCTTCTGTTCATGTAATTATTCCCCTTCCCTTTCTCATAAATCCACTTTGCCTCCAACTTCAAATCAGAATACTATTTGGGTTTCTGCTTGAATTAGTGCTTCCTGATTCTTTTGGATCTCAAATCCTCCTGCCCTTTCACTTTGGACTTTCATTTTTAGGTTAACAATAGAGATAGGTGGATAGGTAGACAAACAGACAGATAACAGATAGATAATTGATAAAATATGGAGTCTTATTGAATGTGGCAGGAGATAAAAAAGGCAAAGTTTTGAAAAGCACTTGGTTAGGAGTTTTTAAATGAAGAAAAATAAGCTTGGAATATATGTTCAAATTTACTCAAACTCAATTTTGCATTTCAACCCAGCCTCTAACCGTCCTGACAAATTGTAATTCAGGTTATGTTTGACTATCATCAATTTTGGGTAAAGCATCTCCTTTCAATTCCAAGTGGGCGATCTGAACCTCTAGAAAAATAATAGTATGTAGTTGTCTCAACTCTGCCCCTGTGCTGTGGTGCCTTTCTACTTCTTGCAAAGCTCAATGGTGCCTCTCCTCTACAGAACAGGGTTAAAGATCAGAGACACTCCCCTGGAGGTCTCCTTGGTAACGTCAATGGGAATACGGTCAAAATGGGAACTGGGGAGGGGACAAGAATGTGGGGGGCTTTACATGCAGAAACCTATCAGATTGGTGACAATTTTTTGTTTTTGCTTCTATTTTGTTTCTTTTGACTTTTGTTTTATTTTCTTGGAGATTTTCTCCGTCTATTCAACACTTCAATTTTTTTTTTAACTTAAGGTAGATAGATAGATAGATTTAAATTTTCACAGGTATTTTTTTTGTTATAGAGCTTTGATTTAAGAGCATTCCATTTATTTTCATTAATGCAATATATTTTCTTATATCTCTTAGGATAATTATTTTATAAATGTATATTTAAGAACCTGCACTAATGTCAGATTATAATTTGTTTCCAGAGCCATAGTACCCAGTTGCGTGACTGAGGATGGGAAGTTTAATAACAATATCTCCTCCATTGTTATTGCATTAAATTAAAGGGCACAGTGCCTTGAGTCAACCTAGCACATACTTTGAGTGTGTGTGTATTTGAAGTCTGAAGGGGCTGAAAAGAAGCTGAGGTTAAGAATAGAATAGATAATAGAAAAAAATAAGAATAACAAATACAATAAAATATAGATAAATAAAAATGGTATTTCATTGTGTTGATACTTATATCATTTTCAATGGTGGGGGTTGTCCAAACTAGATTCCTACTTTGTGGCAAAAAGTAATAGAATATAGCTTCTCTTTTTCCTACGTTGTTCACTTAATGAAAAGGTAGGGGGCTATATTTGAATCTTCCTGGTATCTAGAAACAATATTTCATATCCCCCCTTTTTAAAGTGAAGAAACAGATAACATGAAGTATAAAATACATAAATTCTGCTTTCTATGAACTGATATCCTCTGAGAATTTTCTCATATAATGAGACTTTTAATGTGTTTCTATTCCTATCTTTTTCAAGAATCAGAAGTACATATTGTATTCTTTCCTATATCACTTAAAACCCTTTTCCCCTTTTGTACAATTTGTGCCCCAAATCTCTTCCCTAATGGTTAATTTTCTGCATACTGAACACTAACGTTTTACCCAAGCGTGTTTTTAATTAAACTTTAAATTTCATGGTTGAAATGTTATATTGATTTTCTATTAAATCACAAATATTTCCCATTAGTGGGACTTTATGACTAAGCTAATACCCATTATTAAAAATATATTTATTATGGCCATATTTATGGTTCTTTGTCCACAGTTTATTGTGCTTCAGAATTGACTACTCCAAATGCAAATTCAATTATTATTTTTAATAATTCTTAATGAGTTTGCTTTTAAAAGTTTAATTCCCATTTTTCATATTTAATTTCTTTATATAACAATTTTACATGCAAAGCTATAGAATGAGAATGAGAACTAAAAAGCTTTGAAACATTAATGCCATTAAATATAGATAATAGAGTCCATAAACTCACATTTATGGGAATTGTGTTAGGATGCAGACGTCACTATAGACACATTACGGGATTCATTTCACGTAGCTCTTACGTTCCTTTCATGCATTTCTCTTCTATAATATACTCGAAGGGAGGGAGATTACTGGAAAATCTTTTAAAAACAAATGAGTAAAAATACTAATTTTAATTTGTTGTTCCTTCTTTAGGAATTGCTAGGGAATTACTCTTCCTTATTATAAATTAGTATTGTATTTTTGTTAATGTGGCCAAAATTTACTGCATATCATGAACTGCAAAACAAATTTCAGGAATCAGGAGATGAATGTACTCGGGAGCCATTTTTCTGACTACCAAAACAACCGACGCTAATGCCATCTCCCCCAAAGACCCAAAAGTTCTGTATCTAAATTTATTTTACAAATATTTCTATGACGGATGAGACAGGATACACTACTGGAAAATGGGATGAACTGAAGTCTCACTATTTTTATGTTCTCATTAACCATGTCGATGGTATTAGACTTGATCAGATTTCTGCAAAATTTGAGTAATACTAACTCATCTATGTCTCAGTGTGTCTGTCACTGAATTTTATTACTCAGAATACTTTACTAGGTCATAAATATTTTTAAAAAATGCAAAACCTTTAACATTAACCCCCAACTTCTAACATACTAACATAAGCGTACTAGTTTACATTCCAATTTACCACTTTACAGTCTTATATAAAAACATAAACATATTTCACTAAGATATAAACTCATAAAAGTTATCTTTATGAGTGTTAAAGATTGTCATCAGTGACATAGATTTAATGTCTAAATAATACATCTTCAGTGTGGCTATATAATAACTTATTGGTGCATTCTCTTAAAGCCTTATGTGTAAATTTATACGATAAGTAGCACTGCAATAAACATCCCCCAATATATGATTTCTACTTTTATCTGATTAATTCCTTAAGATCAATTCTGAAAAATGGATTACTGTGCAATTTGAAGAAACCTGTGGTCCTAAGGCTAAGATGATGTTTCACCCAATCCCATGTATCACAGTTTCACTGACTGACTGTTGAAATAATTAAAGGAAATGGTAGGGGGGAAATGAAGACAACTGTATTTTAACAATAAAAAAAAGTTAAATAAAAAACCAAAAAAGGAAGTGGTTAAAGGAATAAATGTATTGAAAAGTAAACATTTTTATAGTTCTTCAAACTTGTTTTCACAAATTATTTTTTAATTTAGAATATATTATTATTATTATTATTTATTTGATCATATTCAAGACTTTTCATTAAAAATTCCAGGGGGACTGATGGGAACTTTAAATCTTTAAAACAAATAGCTCAGCTGTCCAAAAATTATTATTCCTTTTATTGATAGACATGACACTCTTTTAGATTTAATATGAGAGTTCAATAATCTTGATGACATTTATAAATAAAGTGAAACATGTGATAGAAGTGAAGTAGTATAGTTTCCTAGTCTGTTCATCCATCCATTCATTCTGTAAACATTTTGGGACACTTTCAATTTCCCAGACACCATCATAGACATTGGGTGTACAGCAGCAAATAGCATAGTCTGTCATTCTATTATAAAGCTCATGTTATTGGGAATAAGGTAACAAAAGGGAGCAGTGCAACATTGACCAGTAAGGCCAGAGTTGAAGGATAGGGGTGGAAAGACACTTCAAACTGAGTGAATAATAAGAGCAAGTACACTGAATCATGAAAGTGCGGATATGGCCTTGAAGTTTCTTATGATCAATAATGCATAGAGCATGGGGTGCATGGGAATTGGGAGAGCAAAATTTTTGAAAGCTGGAGTAACTCTGGCTCTGCCCTTCACCTTCCCCATTTAAATTTGTACACTAAGATTTTCCCCCTTATCTGTCCTTTTTTTCCTATGAGTTGTACCAAGAAATATTAATTGGCTTCTTGAATTCTCAACTTCTATTTTCATAATTGTCCATGGGTCCCAGGAAGCCTAACTTCCCATGGTGAAAACAGGAGGCTTCAAATGTCATCCCAGGATTTACAGATTTCAGATCAATCAAACATGGCATCTTCAGACCTGTACTCCAGAGTGTTCATCCTTAATCATTCAATAACTTAGTAAGAATTTAATGAGTGTCCTTTATTCAAATATTGAAGTAGTTATTAGAAATTTCTCTTAGAATGAGCTTCCAGTTAATTATTTTATTTAATTAATACCACAGTGAATATTGCCAAGGAAAAGTTATGAAA
This sequence comes from Tonatia bakeri, assembly GCA_004024845.1. Classification (NCBI taxonomy): domain Eukaryota; kingdom Metazoa; phylum Chordata; class Mammalia; order Chiroptera; family Phyllostomidae; genus Tonatia; species Tonatia bakeri. The sequence continues at coordinate 89,095 of PVIA01003949.1, forward strand.
TGCTGTGAAAGTGAATTATATGAGCAGCTGGCGTAATCAGGGAAAAGGAGCTGACTGAGTAAAGAGTAGAGATTAACAGAAAGTTGTCCACAATAAAAAAATAATTTCAACGGAGACCTGAAAGGTAATTGCGATAGCTATGGGAAAAGAAGAATGGGAAGGGGAGGAAAATGCTTTCCTAGTTGAAAAAAAAAAGTACAATAAAAGGCCCTCAGGTGAGGAAGTGAAAGAAAGAATGCCTGGGACACAGAAAACCGGAGAAAGCATGACACTAATGTGACCAATTTCTAACGTGATTTTTTCTCTTCCACTACATGTAAATTTACACACTCTCTAAAGGACAGTTCAAATGATCTTCACAATCATGTGTTCTCTGTCCTCTGTAGCCCAATATGTTATCTCAGTTCTTCTTTTAATTTCCGTAGCTATTTTCCTTTGTGTCACTCATTGTGAAACACTCATAAACAGAACTTCGAATTTTGATTTACGTGATTGTCTTAACTATATCTCGTTTCCCACGTAGATTGTCCCCAGGGAATTCTGACCAAGTCTCACATTTTGACACACTGCCTTTACTGTCTGGCACACACTGCAATTTGTAAACACAGCATTTTCAACTAATACTGGCCAAGTCTGTGGGCTGCCATAAAGAAATAATCTTAGCATCTATAGAGATGAATGATTAGTCTCCCAAAGTGCATTCCTCCAGCACTCCAGTGTTAGGCATTATGCTAAGCACTAGGGATACAATGATAAATTCTGCACTCATCAAGCAAAAGTTCAGCATCATGAGTAATCAATGAAAAGAATTATAAATATGTTTACCTGACTGCAAAAGGGAGAAGGGATGGAACAACAATCAATGACAGACTACAAATGGCTGAGCCTGGGTTTTCCATGGACACAATTCTTCCCCACCTCTCAAGGAGGCGGCACACCCTGAGTAGTCAGGGATCAGCGCGGTCCTCAGAGAGTAGGCAACACTTGCGGGCTGGAGGAGCAAAGCAACCATAGGGGCGTGCAGGCTTTTCCCTCCTGCGTTACACGGGTCACATCAATGGTCTTTTATCTTCAGCATGCGCACGTTTTTTCTGGACAGTATTCTACGAGATGAGGATGAACTATGGACCGGAAGAGACAGAAATTCCTCCCACAATGAGCCTGCGCTCTGGTGGAGACAATTTGGTGCTGCGCCGCTGCTACATCGACCCACGTCTTATTAATTACAGTGTCACTGGGCCTCCTGAAGGAGACTAAAGGTAAATCTTGAGGAATGTGTTGGTCGTGATTCAGTATGGTGTTTCCTTCTCAACAGTTTTAAATATTGTCACAGAGTTCTACACCATCCCACAGGAAAGCAGTGGACAAACCAAAGGGCTGTGTTTAAAAGTTACCAAGTTGTCAACCCCAACGTGTCACAGTGCCTAGAGTGTGAAATTTAAGCCCTTCTTTGGGGGTTTTCTTGGTGACCTGACTGCAGGTCTGTGTCCCTCAAGAACAGCTTTTCGGGCCACTTGAGAGAATTGTGATTTGTAGGTTTTGAAATCTTTCTAAACAGACATCTCAGAGAGGTTAGGGTGGTAAGTTGCTAGTCCTGCGCTTACCTATTCACTTGCAGAAAAGGTACTAGCAAACACCTGAGTCTAAGCAAACCTTCCACAATATGTCACTGCTGTGGAATGCCACACACCTAACATTTCAAAGTAAAGTACAGTAAATGGGTTCTCTTTCTCTCTGAGCAATGGCCCAGAGAGAGATCTGGTTCATACACAGAAATAGTCAGGCTGGGTAAAATCCTATTAAAACCTAACATCTCCACACTATGTCCACTCCTCCCTCCACTCAGGCTATTATGCAGGACTATACCAGGCATAACTGAACTTGAAGCTTGTGGTTTGAGAAATTTCCATAACTATGACAAGGAAAATATTAGCTTAAATAATGAGAATCAACAAACAATGACACTCAGAGTCAGCAGTGCCTCCCTTCAATGGACTGATTTGTTCAACTCATATTAACGTTGGTTTTTCATTACCTGGGTTTATATTCGTGCCCTATTTTGCATTCCTTTTGTGCTCCTGTGTTTCATCTCCTAGCTGGCATCAGACAAGCGGTGGGAGCTGCTCCTCATTATTTGTCTGAGCATTTGACAAATGTCTAGTGAATGCCTGTTAAATGTAAGTGCACTGTTCTGCACACTTAAGATACTCAACTGAATGAAAAGGACAAAAATCCTTAGCCTTATAAAACACTTTGTTGGATACCTTTATAATACATTATTTCAAGACTCTATTTTCCCCTTATTTTTTCCTATATTTTTCTCTATTTTATGATACTATTCCATTTTGTAGAAAGTGCCCTAACCTAGGTAATTGGATATTTGTCATTTATCTTAATATCATATGGCATAATATTTTTCTTTTTTAGATCTTCTGAATCATTTACCAATTTTATCATACATAGCATAAAATAATTGCTTTAACAATTTTTAAACTAAATATCATTAACAAAACTAAAATGTTTCAGTCTTCACTTTTATACATGCTTCTTAAAAACTATCATAAAGTTTTCTCTTACATTTTTAAAAATTCTAAAGTAATTTTATTTTCTAAATATGCATACCCTCTTCAGTGGAAATCAAAAGTTGTTCCCATTCTCAAAAACTGAATTCTATTTTATGCAATCTTTCTCAGGAAACTGTGTTCTAGATATCAAAAAGCTAAAAGTATTTTTTAAAAAAACCCATACGACATCTTATAATCAATAGAGAGCATTTAAAAGAATTTTGGCAAATCCAGGACCAGGCAGCTTCACTGGTAAAATCTTTCAAACATTCTAAGATTTAATACTTAGCTTTCCCAAACTCTCTAAAAAATCGAAGAGAAGGAACTTTTCTAAACATATTCTACAAAGTCAACATTACCTTGATACCAAAATCAGACAAGAATGCCACAAGAAAAGAATATTACAGGCTGATATCGTTGATGAACACAGATGCAAAAATCCTCAACAAAGTATTAACAAACCAAATTCAACCATACATTAAAACAATTATAAACCCTGATCAAATGGGATTTATTCCATACATGTGAAGATGATTCAACATTCACAAATGAATCAATGTGATATGCCACATTAACAAAGTGAAGAATAAAAATAATATGACCAACTCAATATATGCAGAAAAAGCATTTGATACAGTTCAATATCCATTCATTAAAAAAAGCTTCAACAAAGTGCATATAGGAGAAATATACCTCAACATAATAAAGACCATATATGACAAACTTGCAGCTACCATCATATTCAGCCGTGAAAAGCTAAAAGTATTTCCTTTAAGATCAGAAACAGATAATGATGTCCACTCTTGCCACTTTTATTCATCAAAGTATTGGAAATCCTAGTCACAGCAATTAGACAAGAAAAATAAATAAAAGATATCCATATTGAAAAGAAAGGAGTAAAACTGTCACTTTGCAGATGACATAACACTATATATAGAAAACCCCAAAGACTACACCAAGAAAACTGTTAGAACGAATTAATAAATTTAAAAAGTTAGAGGATATAAAATTAAAATACAGAAATCAGTGGCATTTCTATACATTAATAAACTATCAGAAAGAGAAATAAAGAAAACAATTCCATTTAGAATTGTATCAAAAAGAATAAAATACCTAGTATAAATTTCAACGAAGAGGTGAAAGATTTTCATACTGAAAACTGTAAGATACTAATGAAAGAAATTAAAAAAGAGACAAGTACATGGAAAGATATTTCATGCTCATGGATTGGAAGAACAAATATTGTCAAAATGTCCAAACAGATGAAATTCATATTTCCATTCATAGTGCATAGTCCATTAAGAACTGTTTTAAAATAATCTTAGGATGGAAAATATATCCAAACTTTACACTGACAAACTGATTTTCTGAAGCCATAAAGGCCTATATTATCTTAAGTAAATCATATGTAAATATAATATATATAATGAATAACCTCTGATTAAAACTATAAAGTCATATTTACAAGATGCAGAGATTATAAACAAAATTGTCTAAGTCACTAACTGGGTAATATAAATTAGGATTAGATAAAACTTAATTTTTATACCCCAGTAATTGCTTTTTAGCTTATCACCATTATGTATGCATGAAAGTTATCAAATAAACAATTAAACAATGCCAAGGAGGCCAATCCAACATCCACCCCCAAAATATCTAAATCTCTCTTTCTCTCTTTCTCTGCCTCTCTCTTTCCATCCCCCAATTTAGGTTTCTACAAACATTGTACGAAGAAACAAAACTATCATATAAAATCAGTTACAAAATTTTCAAATTAAACTCAAGAAACTATTTGCAAAAGATATTTCAATTAACAGATAAAACCAGAATGACTCACACAACTATGAAATTGTTCATTTCACTGGCCTACATGGAATTATCAGTATTGTCTCAAAATAATACACTCTGGAAAAGAGAAAAGTACATAATTTTTAAGCAAACCTTCATTAAATAAATTAGAAACCTGCCAGATGACATAGACACAACACGTGGCCAAATAATTATTAAATTTAAAAAGTTTTTATCATTTGTTGATAAACCTGGAGATAGTGATAACACTAGTTAGGGTATTTCTCTAAAGAGAAATACCTGAAAAATATTATTCATTTTAAGAAAGCCCAAACAATTGGGAATGAAATATCTAAAGTGGCTAACTGATTAATTAGCAACAAGATACAACTGGAACCTCCATAACAGTACATATGGATGGAGCCCCTTACATGACAGAAAATGGCAAGCCTTCTCATTTTCACTTTAAAATCCTGTAACTCAAGTAATTCACTTCTGTTTCCATAGCCTTTCATATGTAACACTTGTCCTCTGACTATGAATTATACATGGAGGGATTGTGACTGGCAGAATTCTAAGTGACCCCCAATGAGGCACATGCGTACAATTCCCTCCCTGGAGTGTGGGTGGAACCTGTGAATATAATGAACTATCATTCTCACGATTATGTCACCTTATATGCCAGAAAGGATTTTTACAGATATATTAAGGCCCCAATCAGTGGCTTTAAAATAGGGAGATTATCAGTCCCGGATCTATTCTAATTACATAAGCTCTTATATCTGGATCTAGAGCTTGGAGACAGAGGAAAATTCAAAATGCACCAGAAGGATCTGATGGTTCATTGCTGCTTTGACAATGCAGGGGCCACGTGGCAACAAAGAAGAAGTTCCAGGAACTGAGAGTAGCCTCCAGCTGACAATCAGCAAGGAAACAGGCACCTCAATGCAACGCTCAGTGGCAAGGATATAAATTCTGACAAGAATGAATTCAAAAGTGGATTTTTTCTCTGGGTCTCCATACAAAAACTCAGTTTGGATGACACCTTAATTTCAGCATTGTGATAATTTGAGCAGAGAACCGAGCTATGCCATGCTGGCATACTTCCTTAATTTATTGTATTGAAATAATTTCTTTTGCATTAATAGGAGGTAGCATGCAAAATATACAAAAGCAAGCTGGAACATTTCACAAAGAATAAATGGAAGCGATGCAGACTTTGAAGTGGTAACTTCACCTTTGGCAATTTTATTCTGAATTGTAAAGTGAACACGTTGCACATATATTTCAAACGTTTGTATTCATATGTTTATTATTCACATTTCATATTTTTAGATTCAGTGTAGATAAAAACTGGCACTCAGGTGAAAAGATTCACACCCTCCCTCCTCCTGACACAGTTGCTTGGCTGACAATACTTTGAGTCAGTCTCACTTTCCACATGATTTAAAAGTGTTGCCAGTAAAATATTACTTTCAAGGAGAATTCAGCTTCAGCCTGAAAACTCAAACCAAATATGTGGTAAAATGCATGTTTCATATTCCTGTGCCCATAATTTTCAAAGATCATATGCCAGACAATTTGTACACTATGTTTCTTCTCAGCCCCAAATCTAAATATAACCCCAAGGGTAGCTGGGACTAAATTTGCAACAATAGGGTTTCTATAAAGGAAATTGTAAGTAGCAAGAAATAAGAGTGAACAAATGGAAAAATGACACCAATGAAAGTCATGCATTAAAATAATTAGTGAGCCAGTGCACCGTTTGACCTTTATTTAGCTCCAAGTTATGCTACATTTGGTTATGGATAAAGCAAAATTGATCTCTACATTGAGAGTGTTGATAATGTGTCATTTTTATAAAAAGTGTCAACTTCCCAAACTATTGTAATAGTATTTAGATTTAAAGCTTACCAGCAAAGTAAAATCTAATCTATTAGTCCTATTACTTCTAGGTAAAGAAATTTGATAATTTTTAAAAAGTATATGGGATAATTCAACCTATTTTTTAAAAAGTAGTTTTGTCTGTATATAAAAAATTGTTTCTATTTGCCCATTCATGACATCATTTAAAATGGCTAGATGAATTTTCTTCAAGCTCAATATGTTTAGGATGGCCTGGTTTAAAATATAGGTTGGTGGGATACCAGGAAATTATTTCGGGTATCTCCCCAAAACAGGAGGCTTCACTAGAGCCACAGGAAGGTTCACAACAGTCCTAATGAGTCACTGCAGAACAACTTGGGTCTTAAGGATAACTCAAAGGGGTAGACTATCATCATTCTTAGTGGCCAGAAGTGCAAAGAAAAGAGGTTCCTGAGTTGATGATTAGAGATGAGCCATAGGGATTGATACACCCTGGCTAAAGGTAACAGCAGTGGGTCCATAGAAATGTTAGATGGACTGCCACAAAATAGACGCCTCCCATCAAAGACACCCATTTGCAATCAAATTGCTTTTCACTTTAGCAACACTGCTTACTGAGCACCAAGGTGCAAATGCTGTTGAGCTGGTTACAGAGCCTCACCAGGAATCTCAAGGCAGATATCAGCCTGTACAGACAGCTCAGGTGGAGGGCAGTGTGGCCTCCCGTGTAGCATGAATACAGTACCTCTTCTGGAACTCCTGGTGATACATATTTGCAATCCAGCAGCTCTTGTTTTATGTTGCACTTCATGTATTTAATTTCCAAAATGTATTTAGTTTCTCCAAAAAATAAAATAAAATAAAACATAGTAGTAAATTAATTTTCCTTTTTATATTTTTAATGTGACTACTAAAAAATTTTAAATCGCATGTATGGTTTACATTATATTTCTTTCAGATGGTATTGCTCTTAAAACACAAATCAGCTTTATTTTTTGTCATTAAGAATTCCAAAATTTTACTCCTACTTAAAGGCCTGCAATTCCCTATCCTACTCGTGACTGTTTGCTCACGTGGAAATGCAGTCATGTATGTGTTCTCATAATAGCTTATTAAGGAGTTTTGTGTTCTAATGTGCTGCATTCAAAATTGTGGTTTAACCTAACTGATTATTGATTTCTTAATTATATTTCCACACAGAAGTGATTCTTTTTCATGACACAAATTTAAGCTACTTCAAAGAAGATTGAATCTTATCCAGAGAACAAATATACAGTAATCAGATAATTCTTACGCACACTAAAATTTGAAACTCTGTGACTGATGTATTACATTCAAAAGTCAGCAGAGATTTTGAAATTCTTTTTAGCTAGTAGAACAGATAATTATGCAATCTGCCTAAGAAAAATATGTGCCTCATAATTATGATTCAACTTCAGGAGGTCCCTATGGGACATGAAGTTGGTAGGTCACTATTGTCACACTCTTCCTGTCTGTCTCGGTTGTCCAGACACATTTCCTGAATAGCTCCCTTCTTCCAGGGGAAACATATATTCAGGCACATTCCGAGGTGATTTGGGTTTGGCAATTTCCTTCTAAAGTCCATACGGCCATTACTTTATCAGGAAAGGGTGTGGATTTGTGTAGGGCTTATAAATACCTATAAAACAAAACTAATTCAGAAATAAGTTTACCTGAGGATGAAAATGAATGAGAACCCAACAAAACATGTACTCTAATAATCGCATAATAATCTCTTACCAGCGTCTCAGGAGGAAGTCCTGGGCGTGTAATCTTTGAATTACTAGTGTTGTCACGCTTGCTTATTCATCACCTCCTTGGGTTCCAGGAAAACACACTAAGAAACAGAGTCACTCCGACAACGTCCTCGTGGCCCTTGCATGCTGACTTCCATGTAATAAGCTGCTTCGTATTTCTAAGCTGGCTTTCCCTTTACGGGGTGAGATGATATCAGAGAAGCAGAAAATGCACAATGGCAGAAAATGTTATCCCTGTATCCCCAGAGGAAAGATTAATCTGATATATAAGCTTGAGATAGGTATTTGATAGCTACTCAAGTATAAAAAGTTGTTATTTTGCTATTTCCATTGACCAGAATCTAATGGCAAATAATGACCTTCATCTCTGACCTATGATTCCATAGTCAATACCGACCTAACACATGGAGCCATAAAATTAGGTCATCTAACACTAAACCCTCCTCATAGAATTCCTTAATATTTATTATACAGTCATTTCTCCAGATATAAAGATTTTATTAGAATGATTTGCTTCCAAGAAAATAACCCTGAGTACAATGCTAATTACCTAGATCACACTTAGTAAATTACAAATTCCTGATGGTAAAACATCTAAATGTCAATCAGAAGAATTTAGAAATAAAAGAACTGTTAGGTGGCAGCTAGGACTGAGAGGCCAGAGGGGAAGTAAAGGCAGGGCCCTCACCGTTACAATCTAACAAAGAACTTAATACGGAGGCTGGAAGCAGAAGGAAGACATGTCTCACCAATAAACTCAGCAGTCCCGAGCTCGGTGTGATAAGGCTGCCGGGTGTCCCGAGCATTACAAGCAAAAATAGCACAGGAGGAGGGGAGAGTCCTTGAGACTGTGCTGAGAAAAGGGGCTTCTGTAACAATTTTATTAAGATTGCCAGGTGTTCTGAACATCACCTGCGGGAATTGCACAGGAGAAAAGGGGGCCTATGCTGGGAGAGAGGGCCTCTAACAATTTCACTATGACAAAGAACCTTTATTAACTGAGAAAAAAGCTTTTGTAGCTACACATTATTCCCAAGGGGAGGTAGGAGGGGAAACTAGAAGGCAGCTGAGGTCTAGAATCCCGAACCCCAATAGTCGGCATACTTAGAATAGCTAAATTCCCACTTGTAGCCTCGGTAGCCTCAGCTCGAGTGTACAGAACGAACACACTAACTCGCTAACAAACTTCGTAAGAACTTTCTTTCCTCTGCATTAGAGCATTTAGACTGGCCAGGTGCCTGCTGGCAGCTTCGTGCTCCTACGCGTCTCATAGGAAACTTCCCATCTCGTTTCCGCTACACACGCGCTCGCACTCGTCTCTCACGAGACAAGAACCGAGGCGGGGAAAGAAGGCCTCTGGACTCAGGTCTCTCTCCCCATCCCTAACAGAACTATATGTGTTATTCTCTCAGCCCAAATGTTAGATCTTAATAGAACAATGGCTGATCACTAACATATATCTGTGGTGGGGAGGATTTTAAAATGATTTCCAAAGATCCACGCTTTGTGATAAAGACCCTCTCCTTGAGTATGAGTGAGATCTGTGAATATAAAGAAATATCGCGTCTTTGATTAAGTTGCATTATATGGCAATATGAAAGGATTTTTCTAATGTAATTAAAGTCCCCAATCAGGGGGATTTAGTTCATCAAAAGGGAGATTATCCTGTGTAGGTCAGATCTTTAAAAGAGGGTTTAGGATTTACCTGAGCTCAGAGATTAGAAACTGTAGAGACTCTTTTTCTGCTGCTGGCTTTGAAGAAGCAAACTTCCTTAACTTCAGAAGCTTCAAGGAAATAAATTCTGTCAACAACCACAGGAACTTGGACAAGGACCCGAAGGCCTAACTAGGACCACAGGCCCGGGCTGTCACCTTGATTGCAGCCCATGAGACTCCGAGCAGAGCACAGCTAAGCCATGCTAGACTTCTAACTCACAGAAACTGTAAGAGAATAAATACACTTTTCTTTAAGTGTATGCTTACAGAAAACACAGCTTTAAGTTGCTGTGTTGGTATTGATTTGTTATGCAGCAATAAAAAAGGAGAAGAGTATGAAAGGACTTTTTTCATAAGTCACCGAAAAACCTGCAAATAAAACTCAACTACTCTAATCAAAGTTTTCTCCTTCTGATAATCCTTTTTAAATACCTTATGTATGTCTTCCAAATCTCGGTGTTTTCTGAAGCCTGCAGATGCAAAAATTAGAAGTATGATAGTTCTTCCCTTAGATTCTCCACAAGCAAGGTTCTCAAAGGCAAGGCCCAATAACGCATAAAAACGGGTGAGGATGCCTCACACCATTTCCCTCCACCACCCTACGGCAACAGAACCCACCAGTGCCAAGAACAGCTGTGTCAGAGGGCAACAATTAAGACAGAAAATGTGAGTGCAGTTATGCCACGAGGTCAAATAGTATCCAGAGGTTAAAAGGCAAAATTTTCACAAATGGCCTCTCTCCATTTCCTTTCCTTTGCTGAAATAAATGAACACAAACTCCTTACAAGAGAAAAATGGCATCATTAGCAGCCTCACAAATACTACTGAGCTGACAATGAAGAGCGTGACCCAGGAGAAGCTGTATTCACGTGGAGCTGAAGAGAACTTAAACTCACCTAGCCTACTCCACTCCCATCTCACATGCAGAAAATTATGAATAAATGATAAAGCAAGAACAGGAAACAAATAAAATATTTTGGGAAACAGGAAATCAGAGCTAATAAGTGATCTCAAGATGTGGCAAAGAGCACAGCTGTTACTAGAACCTTCAACTTCAGATGAGAACCTTACATGTAGTATGGTTGACCCTTGAATGACATGGGGGATTATGAATCCTGGGCCTTCGCAGCATCTTATTTAATGTTTGACTCCCCTAAAACTCAACTACAGTTGGTCCTTCTCATCGGCAGATTTAATCCACCATGGACTGTAAACAGTATTTGATCCTCTGTTGGTAATCTGCAGATGAGAATGTGAAAATGCTGTTTTAGTGTGGCTGAGGTTTCCATAGAATGGAATGTGATTCTAGGGATGCAAAGGGATGACTGTATTTATTTAAAAAATCTGTTCATAAGTGGACACACATACTTCAAACCCATTGTTAAAGGGTTAAACATATGTTACAGCAGAAAGAACACAAGATTTGGACAAAGGTAAATTGAGTAGGTATTCCAGTTTTGCCAGATCTTGATTATGTGACCTTGGACAAGTAGCTTATAGATTTTGAGGTTTAATTTACTCATCACTAAAATGTGGATAATCCTTTAAGCAGTTGTACTAAACACGAGTTAATTTATGCAAATAAAATCATCTATCTTTCCCTGGCATATGCAAAATACTATTATAATTTTGTCTTTTTAAATTGAGAATTGAGACCTCCTTTACAATTGTTGCTTTTGTGCAGCTGTTAAAATCCCTTGAAAGGATTCTAGGTAAGTACTCCCTAAGGCAATATAAATAGTCAACAAAACTATGATCATCTATTAGGCACCAGTTACTATTTTGGGAATTATAGCTCAATCCATCAAAAAATTTTAGCATAATGAAATATAATAAATTACAAAATATCAAATTAAATGAGATTAAATATCTCATTTCAAATTTCTTTTGGAAACTAAGTAATAAAAATATCATGTTAAAAATAATATTACAGCTTTTATGTACTATTTGATTACAAAGCACATCAAATATACTTAAAGAATATATTTTACCAACAACACATTAGAAAACAATCTTTAGAGATATAATTAGCAATGTGATTTTAATAAGAAAACTACGTAAAACATTTTACAAATTTACATTATTCAATAAACCAGAGAGCTTAATTTGCATATCTTGTGTGAACACATTTTAACTTTAGCTCATATTTGCATACTCTTTGCAAAAGAAACAATTTATACAGATTCAAAACCAAAATTTATTTAAAATCCAACCATTCACATTTCTTACATTGTATGAATTGTAAACTCCTTCCAAAGTATATATATTTAAAAAAAGATAAACAGGCTTTAAGATTCTGCACATTTGCAACAGCTAACTATAAATTTGATTATGAAGTTTCTTAATGGCAAATCAAAGGAACATGGAAGAAGCCATGTGGAGTCTTCAGAGAAAGCAAACAAGGTTATTTTTTAGCACTGAGACATAAGAAGAATGCTTAATCTTGAGCTTCACCTGGAGTGATGATTTTCTAGCGACTTTCTTCCTGTCAGGCATTTTTGAGATTTGCTTATCTCTTGAGTATAGAAATAACAACATAATTGCAAATACTTAATAGGGTCTCACTCCAATCAGTCACTGCATTAAGAATATTACTATCATTAACTTATTTAACCTTCATGATAGATCTACAAGGTAGAAAATATTATTATTTTCATTTCAATTACATTTGAAATGAAACGTGGACGTAAATGACTAGTCTTTTAGCTTTATGAAGTCATGTTGACAGGATATTCATCCAACCAATGATGAATTTAAAAATGATTAGTAATAGTAAAAGATAATATTTTTAAAATGTATTTAGAGGAAATCCCTAATTTGTTTGATTGCTGCTTTCAATCTTCTCAAATGCAAAAACTTGTTTTTCTAAATCATATAATAAGCAGTTAAGAAACTTTCAGTTACCTAGTACTGAGGAATAAACAATTTCTAAATGTTGTGGCTTAAAACAACTACAATTTAATATTTTTTAGAATTGCGTAGGTTGGTTGAACTTCACCAAGAAGTTCTTTTGCTCCACATGTCACTGGCCAAAGGATTCACCCAGCAGCAGTCAGTTCATGGCTGGGATTGGTGGTGGTGGAGACTAGGTTCTTCCACAGGATTGCAAGGAGAGCATTCCCAAGACCCATGCACGGAAGAATGTGGTGTGGCAAAATGGTTTATTGGAGTAGAAATTTGTTCCTTGGTTTCCAATTTCCCATCTTTGTCCATCCTGCCACAGAAAAAGCCCTACTGTGTCCTCAGCAAGGCCAAGCAAAAGCCAGTGTCTAGAGTTTCTGCTTCATGTTAAAGCTCAGTCCTTTGGAGTCACACAGTCTACTACAGGTCCCAGTAACTGCTACACCTACATGGTCACATGCTCCTAGGTGACAGGGAATGAGTGATCGCACAGGGCAAGTGGCTTTTCCTGAGCAAGAGAGAGAAAGAGAACACTCATCATTTCCCTGGGATTTTATTGACTTGCATTTGGAATGGGCCAGTGCTTTTTCAAAAGAACCAATTAACTTCCCAAGATTTTGCAGACTCTGAATAGGGCCCACCCCTAGTTAGACTGACAGGTCTCTAGAGGCACCACCCCCTCAGCCTCCCAATCAACAATCCAGTACCTGAGTGGTACCGGGAAGAGTGTTAATCCCCTTAGTGTAGCACTGCTATAGTCCCCTGTGGTATGAGACTGGAGCTTCCTCATGCAGCAAAATCTTCCTTGCAAAGCAAATCGACTCATGCTCTCCAGTTTACTAAACTCAATGTCTAATTCCTTTTGCTTCCCTTTCTCCATTAATAATCAGTTAACTACCAACAGTAATAGGGTGGCCTTGAAATTCTAAGGCTCCCCTAGATGTGTTCATCCATGTGATCTCTCTACACTGCGGGTTCAGCTTCTTCATAACACAGTGGCCCAGTAGTTCATTTTCTTACAGGGTGTCTGGCTTTAACAGGAAGGAAGCAAAAGATGCCAGTCTTCTTCCAGCCAGGATTCAAGAGTCTGGGCTTGCCACTTCCACCATATTCTATTAGTCAAAGCAAGTCACCAAGCCAGTCCAGATTTAAAGGAAAAATAGACTCGACTTCTTGATGGGAAGAAAAATCACATTGGTTACCGTTTCCTAAGACTCTGTTACCAACACCAGTCTGTATTTTATTTTTTTCTATCTGTCTTCATCTGACTACTGTGCTTAAAGTCACGCTTAAAACAATTAAATGTGAAAAACAAACATAAGAGAACAGAATGGAGAAATAAAGGAATAAGAGAGTCCAAATAACAGAGACAGTCATGTTTTAGAGAATATATTTTTTTAAGTTTATAAGGTAATATTCTATGTAGAGGAGCTTGGGCAAAGGCCTTAAGGCATGATACAACAATGGAGTTATTGCAGATGGCTCACAAGGCAATAAGACTGGAAAAGAAGATGCAAGGGAGTGTCTGTTCAGAACAAGAATAGAAAGATATGGAAAGACAAAAATATGGAAGTCTTTGAGTGACAGGCTGAGGATTTAAACTAGACATTTTGGCCAAGTTATCCTTGAGCTTACTTTTTAAAATAAATAGATCATCATAACTAAGGCACAATTGGGAAGAAGTTACTTTGACTCAGTCGGAGATGTCCAGCTCTTGTCAAATGTTTGATATGTTTTTGGACGTACATTTCCAGTCTTGAAACGTGATGACAAGAGTTTTGGGCAAGCATGTCCTTGATACTGTCAAACTTAACTTTCTCCAGTACAAAAGGCCATAGAAAAATGTCATGCCCAGAAAAGAGAAATTTAAAACATTCTTCAGCAAATGAAAATGTGTGAGGTAATTCTGAAAGAAATCCTACTCCCAGTTCTATAAAATAAAAATCTATTCAAACAAAATTACATGTGGATGTCAATTATCTATCAAATTTTGCTAGTTAAATTGATTAATATGAACAAACGATGACCTATGTCTTTACTTAAATGACTGCAGGATGCATTACTGTACCCCACTCCGACCCACATGTGCCACACTCTCTACAGTGGCCTGAATTAAGAGCAGCTGTGCACTTATCACCAAACTCAGGAATTTTGATCAACACTGAATTGACTGAATGGCAAACCAATTCTATATTTCTTGTTGATTGAAGGATAAAGTTAGTTATCAGAAACAACTGAAAACAAAGAAAGAAACCAGAAGCTTTTGAAATATAACTTAAATTGGCTAAGGTTTAGTTATATAGCAGATATATAAGTATTGTTTTTCTGTGTCTAGTACAATTCTAAATTATACTTATAAATATAATATAAATATAAATATAAAGCCTATGAGGAAGGTACTGTTATTATCCCCATTATGCAAGTGAGGAAACTGAGGAACAGAGAATTTGAAAAATTTTTGTATAATCACACATAATTATTAATCATAATGTCACATTGAAAACCCACAATCTGGGCCCCCAAGTCCAAATACCTAATTATTACACTACACATTCTTCAAAGTTTCATCTCATGTTTCTTTGTTAAAAAACATCAAATATGATATCATTCACTTTTTCAAGAAAATGTCCTAAGTTCTAAGTGCCAGGCCCTGCTCTGAGTGGCAGAGATGCGGCGGCAAACGGCAGGCGGTCGAAAATCACCGGTGTCTTGGAACACATGTGCTGGTTGGATAAGGTGAGGAGTAGCGCGATCCTCCTTCACTGGAAATATGGAGGAACCTTAAAGACATTTACTGCGTGCAATAAGCCAGTCATAGGAGGATAAATACTGCATGATACCATTTATGTGAGGTGTATAAAATAGCCTGATGCAGAGTACGATGGTCGCTTCCAGAAGCTGAGAAGAAGGAAAACTGGGGAGTTGCTTATTCAATAGATATCAAATTTCAGTAATGCACGATGAATAAGCTCCAGAGATCTGCTTTACAACATGGTGCCTATAGTTAGTATAATATATTGTACATTTAAAATGTAGGTAGGTCGCATGTTAAGTGTTCTTACACACACATGCACATGTACACATGAATACAAAACAAGACAAAAAATTGAGTGAATAAACAAATCAGATCATTTCACAATATGAGCTCCATGAAGGACCATGATAAGGTCATGAATTATGGGGTGGACCCTACCATATCAGTTAGCCAGGAAAACTCTCTGAAGAGGTGAGAATTTAGTTGAGACCTAAATAACTAGGAGAAGCCAAACATTTGAAGAGTCAGAGAAAGAAGTTTCCAGGAAGAGGGAATAGCAGGTGCAAAGACCCTTAGATGGAAAGGACCTGGCCTGTTCAAGCAACAAAAAGAAGGTAAGTGCACTTAGAATGTAAAGAATTAAGGGAATTGAGAATGCTTAGCCCTGGCTGGTGTAGCTCAGTGGATTGAGCACTGGACTGCCAACCAAAGGGTCGCTGGTTCGATTCCCAGTCAGTGCACATGCCTGGGTTGCAGGCTGGGTCCCCAGTGGGCGCCATATGAGAGGCAACCACACATTGATATTTCTCCCCCTCTCTAGCTCCCTCCTTTCATCCTCTCTAGAAATAAATAAATGAAATCTTAAAAAAAATTAAGGGAATTATAAAGAAAAAATGTTACAGACAGAAGCAGGCAATAGACCATGTTAAGCCCTATAAGCAATGCTAATGGAGATTAGATCTTATTCGAAGGACATAGGCAAACCATTAATAAATCAAAATAAAAGAAAGAGTGCAGACTAGAAACAAGTCATAGCCAGAGAAAACATAAGATGTAAAACAAAAATAAGAAGAGGAAGGAAGAAGGTAAAATGGAGTAACAGAAGATAGGAGCAAAATATGAGATTTGAAATAAACTTAAAAAAAAATACCTAAATGATAAGCACAGACTTGAAGGAAAAGAAATGAATGTTCAAAAACTATGCAGGAGAGAAAATAACGCAAATAATGAAGACTGTGGTGGAATTCGTCTCAGTAGAATCCAGTGTTTTCCATTGTTTTCTCTTTCTGGATCTGCCCTGGTGACGTCAGGTGGTGTCCTAGTCTGGGCCTAGGCAGTCTGTTGTGGGGAAAGTGACCCACAGTCTGCGGCTGTCTCCTTCAGGCTGGGCCCCACTGTTTCACCCTGCTGGCTTTCCGTCAGCCCAGGGCCCAGTGGTGGTTCATTTGATGACCTGCGAGGACTGTCAGTACCCCCTCCAGAGGGGGCTTCTGGTGCGATGGGGAGGGTGGGATCCCTGGGTCACCCCTGGGGGCGCTGTTCAGTTTGCAGGGTAGATGGTGGGAGAGTTTCACTGTCCCCTCGCCACAGGACTTATTCTGCCCCAGATCCTTTCCATAATGTATGGTTTCTGGTAAATTAGCTGTCCATTCCCTGTGAAGGGTCAATCTGTAAAAGGGAAGTTCTTTCCTGCTTGGCACAGACCTAAGCACCTAGGCGGGTGGGGTCCTGAACGCCTCTTGGTGAGTCTCTAACCCCTCTGCTCTGCTGATTTCAGTGGATCAGGGCTTGGGGAACAGTGCAGCTCATAGTGTCTGGTAGAAAGGGCCCTTTCATAGCTTTTAGCTTTCTCCTGAGGACATGCACCCAGCAGGGGACTCCTGAGCCTGGTCTCATCTACAGAACCTGTAACCCACAGGTGGGGGTTGGGCACACCTGCCTGTGAGGAGGCCTACCTGCTGCAGCAAATCTCAGGCATTCAGCTCCTGGCCGTCTAGTCCCCAATCTGCTGCTTGTGAAGGAGACCTGGGCCCCAAATTCCCCACTCTACACAGTCTCCTGCTCACCAGCCATGCTGGGTTGGGTCCCACATTCCCTTCAATGTGACTCTATTACTCAAGTTCCTTGTTGGCAGAGCCACTGCGCACGCGCACATGCACACGTGAGCACAGGGTCTCTGCCAAGTGTCTAGTCTCGCCTCAGCTCCTCTTTTAAAAGAGTTTCTGTGCAGCCCCCACACTGCAGCAGCAAGTCCTGGGGGACCTGATCTCCATGCACTTCCCTCCCCAAAAAGCACAAAGTCTCTCTCAGTCATGGCTGTCCACAGCCTGTCAGAGTCTCTGACAGTCTTAGATTGTCTTTCTGGATCTCTCCCAGATGGCACTGGGAGGAGTCCTGCAGAGATAGTATGACACGAGGTGGTGGCGGGGTGTTGTTGCCGCTCCCTCCAGTGATTCTCAGACTCGGGGGGCCTGTTTCAGCCACACTGCTTCTGCAGCTAGCACCACCCCAGCTCTCTTCACCACCGAAGCTCATGGTTCCTGAGCAAATACATAGCCTCCTCAGTCAGATTCTGTCCCATTCGCGGTTCCTGTGGCTCCCAGGGTGAGGGAGGCAACAGCCCCTTCCCCAGTGAGCACTGCAGTCCTTGGATTCTGGCTTCTGGCTCCTGGCTCCTGACGGCGGCAGGGTGAGCGGCCAGGGGGAGAGGGTGCAGAGACATGTTTGGGTGCCAAGGTGCAGGCATTCTGGAGGCTTCTTCCCAAGGAAGATATTTTACATTCCTCAGAATGGCTCCCGCCCCAAATCTGCAGTCAGAAGTGCTGGGTTGGGCAGTGGCAGTGGCAGCTGCTCTTCTAGGAGAGCCTGGGGGGCCAACTCCTGAGCACCCTGCAGGCAGACAGGCTCTTGCCCACGCATGAACATGCCCTGCACACACACCTGCGTGCACACTCACTCACACACACTCTCATTCTCAGCTGGATTTTCGAGTTGATTGCTCTGTGGTTTAGCTGCAAGACCAGTCCTGCCTGGTCTGAGAGCAAGTGGATGGAGCTTCCAGCTACTCTGCAGCCATCTTGGATCCCCTCTTATAAAGATTTTTAAAAAACGAATGCTGAAGACAATGCTTGACATATTAGAAGCCTGAATTTAAAAATTATAATAAAAATGACTTGAAAATCTACCCAACTGTCATAAAAAAAGGCAGCATCTATTCAAATCATCTGAGAGATAGGTTAAGTGCTTTCTGTCTCCTTGTCATCTCTAGGAGCAAGTTTCTTTTTCTATTTCCTGAGTTCACTTTTGGATTTTCTCGCTTTCTTAAGGGTATTATCCTTCAACTGTCTTCCTTCACTAGGTATCCCCTAAATCCCTTCAGCCTTAGAACTATTGCTATAACCATTAATTTGCAACACCAAAGGAAAGTGGTTTAACAGAGTAAGGTTCTTTCTGGTTAATGTAGAGTACAATAGGGTTGGGTGGTCCTCTGTCTTTTACTGATACCAACTGGAATCACACAGCCCCAAGAATGCAATAAACAGCAAGACAAGAGAAAGCCTAAGGTTGTATGGTATGTGTCGTGGACCACACCTGCAAATGGAAGTGGATTGCAGTGTTACTAAATTCAAGGTGTTTGCCACTTGGGGTGCTCTATTAGAAAATGAGATGTGGTTGTTTCAAGGAAACTTTATTTACTTGTGGCAAGTAAAGGAGATGGGAAACTCATATCCAAAGCTCCGCCTCTGGGAAGGGAGACATAGCCATTGCTTACATACTCTATTTGGTCAATTACATATTGATTTCTTCTTTTCTTTTGGCTACTTTCATCCTGTCTTGTTCCTATCCACTCATCCTGTTTACTGCTGCATCTATAAAATATTAACATTTTCAAATATAAAATTTTAACATTTAGCAAGAAATGATGTTTAGAACTGCCTAGACCTTAAGAGCCTTGTGCTTTCTAACAGCAGCCTGTCTGTGTGCATTCCTTTTGCAGGGGTCCCTTTGCAGGGCCCAACTAGGGAATGCAGAGGAACGCTAGCAGTCTCTGCCAGGATCACAAACAGAAAACTATGAGATATTTATCTTTACTGGCAGTGCCTAAGGACTGTTTAGTGTTTTTTTTAAAAAAACATAGTTAGCTGGTATTTAAAGAATATAAGCCAGTCTTCCCAAAGGTAGGATGAGATGCTGTTATATTGGGTTTTATTTTGTTCTCAGTTTTACAACTTCTTTACTTAACTGTTTTTGAAATAGAACACTAAAATTTCAATATTTTGCTAAATTAGTTGCCAACTATGTCTGCCATGTTTTTCCAGAGCTAGATATGCTAATTCAGGTTTAAAAAACAAAACAAAATATTGCATATCAACTGTACTTTATTTAGTAACAAAATACTCCAAAGTTATAAATATAAAATAAGTAACATGCCCATCAGTTAGTGTAATCCCAAATATGTTCAAAATAACATAATTCCAGATCATGTAAGTGAAGTAATTAAATGCAAAATAAAAATGGAGAAGCAATTCTGAAATTATGTTAGTGTTCACACATTTATACATTGGTTTCTAAAATCTACACATATCCTCTCTTCTTTCCCCTCCCTCTGCCTTTTTTAAAAGAATTTTAAGTAGCATTTTCAAATGATTTTCAAAAAGCATTACCTAACCAATGAACATTAAAAATATATATTAGGAAAGAAACGGGGAACATGACTTTTTTCTTTAAGTAAAAACTCGGTTTCTCTGCACCTGAAAATTGTCTGTAATTGTGCTGTTGCCACTTTAGAAAGATGCAGTTGAACTTGCACTGGTGACTAAAAAACTTACGAATAATCAAAAGGATAAATGTAATTTTATCAAAAAGAGACAAAAATGAGACTAAATACTTGGTATTTTGAACAGGAGCATATGAAGATCCAAGGATTATAGAGCTGATTGTGAAAGAAACAAATACCATCAACTAATATTTCCATATTACCTTCAAATGTATAGAGTGATTTCATGATCTTATATTAATCCATCCTCACAACGATTATAGTAGGTTAGTACTGTTCTGCCAGTTTGGGAGGTGAGACAACTAGAACTCAAGAGAAGTAAAGTGAATTGGGAAAGATAATACGATTAGTGATTGAGCATAGGTTTGAACTGAACACTTGTCTTTTAAACCGAAGCTCCTTAAATTACATTGTTAGCTATTAAGTAAAAGCCCCACACACAAAAACAGTGGCATGATATTCAGAATGTCAAACAGAAAAGATCCTAAAAGGTTTTATAGAGACCAACACAGGTCACCTCAAAAGAATAAGAATGAGATTGATCAAATTTCTCAGCAACAACCCCAAATACTGGACAACAAAAGGACAAAGAAAGGCTTTTACATTCTGATGGACGTAACTTGAACCCAGTCTTGGTACCAATATGCTATTAACATCCACATTCCTATTAGGGTCACAATGTGGCAAACCCTCTTCTTTATATACCAACTTATTCAATCCTGTGTGTCAGACACCATTAAAACCCCATCAGTCAGGTGCGGAATTAGAAGCACAGAGCAGATAAGTAACTTTCCCAAACACACAATTTGATGGCTCTGCTCTTTGGGCACATGACTCTGACTTCAGAATTCTGACTTCTCATCACTGTTCTATTCCATTCCATAATATCCATATTAAGTGTGAGGTGGGGGATGAGGGGGGTGGGGGTGTGGTGGGGTGAAAATGGAGACGATTGTACTTGAATAACAACAAAAAAATGTGTGAGGTCAAAATAGAGATAGTTCCACTATTTAGAAACTCAAAGTTTACCTTTTATATATTCTTTCTGGGAAAGAAAGTGGTAAGTGAATAATTCAACCAACTAATCAATCAACCAAATAACAATAACTTTTTAAAAAAACCTTAAATACAGAGACATTGATTCTCAGAAACAATGTTCTCAATTTAAGAGTCTATGAAGTAAAATTTCAGTTTCAGCTGTGGAAATGGGCCTAGAGATCCACAGGGCTAGATTAAATCTTGAGGTCAGAAGTGCAGGAAGGACAATTCGAAAACAAAGTGAACATAATACAAACACAGCATCTACAAGATAAAGAGTAATCTTAGATCTGTGATGAATGTATCACCTATTTTAAGGAGAAAAAGGAAAGAAAGGTGAAAAGAAACCTCAGGAGAGATAAAACTAAAGTCTTTGTAAGAAATTCAGGTGCAAATACTAACAAGCTAAAGTTTCTATATTAAAAGAATTGATTATTTATAAGATTAACACACTTATTCTTCATTCTTGTAATCAGATCCTTTAAATGACTCAGGACAGCAACTAAATTAACCTTGCTTACTATAGGACCCATCATAATTCTTACTTCTGCAAGAATCACCGTTGTTTCATCACAATAGTGTCAATGCTGCTTCTGGTCTTTTGGATTTTTACAGTCAAAATATATAAAAATAAAGAATATGTAATTATTTCATGAAACAATATGAATTGTTTTTGGAAATATAAAAGCAATGTTATAACTGACACAAATTAGAAATAGAAGGAGGATAAGGGTGGAAGGAATTGTGAGCCGTTTCGTGTCACACTTGATCCAGAATGAGCTAAATAGTTGCATTTGTCAACTTGCTTTGAAGTTCCCTAAACATTTTCTCAAACACTAAATTATCTTTAGGCATCTGAGATATTCAGTTTGCACTTATGCTCATTATAAATTCTTAATATGCAGAGTAACTAGCCTCTTTGCCATTCCCATAGATGAAGAATAGGCATTTAGATTTAAATATCCCTAAGGACTCTATTGAACATTCTTTTTATTCGGACACCAGACACTGAACAAGCAGCCGCTATGGACTTCACAGCTATTGAGTAAAGAAGCTGGGAAATAGGTATAATTCTGGAGAGCACAACAATTTATTATCTATTTTGCTAAACTAAAATTAAGCAAAAAACCCCCAAATAGATGAATCCTGTTGGTCACTGGATAGCACAACAGCATGAACCGGTCATCTCAGTGATACAGAGCTACAAGAGTCCTAGCCAATGTGCAGCAGTGTAAATGATTTAGCAAGTTCTAGCACGTCGTTACTAGAACTCAAAGTAGAACACTGAATGAGTCCACGTTAGGGGCAAATGCAAATAACTTGGTCTTGCAAAGAATTGTGCAAAACTGGTAAGCTAACAAATTTCTTTCCAGCATAGATTTGAACTGAGCAGACTCATAATTTATTCTATTACCACTTTCTCCTCTTGCTTGCTACATTATCAACAATAATACCTGCTTATAGCAGATACTTGGGAAATCCATGAGAAAGCAAACAATCTACAAAGGGATGGAGACGCAAAGCAAGCTAAATTTACTCTGCTTATTCCAGTGCACATTTCATTTGGACACAGAACTCATATTTCATGCATGAAATTTAGAGAAAAATTAAAGTGAATTGTAGTAACATAACTGGAAGCAATTTCTAAATAAAACTTTAAAGGTAATGACTCACAGAATCCCATATCAGTAATATAACAAAAGTATATTTAAGTCAGTATGGTGCAGTAAATCCTCAGAAATACTCAATAAGTTGGCAGCTCTGATGACTGAATATGTTGTAAAAAATATTCTAAAATAACAACATACAGACTTGAATCTCCCATTTGAGATACAAGATATTACATTCTTTGAGGCATTTTATCAGATGGGATTTATTGTATAATCTATTTTCCTATTCTTCAGATATTACTTGTATTTTCTCCTGAATACCACAAAGCTATACACACACATTTACTGGAATCCTTTATCCCCATGGACGTCTCCTTTACAGGGTCTAAGGTCCTAAACAACAGTGACAGGAGTTTATTAGTTCTACTGTGTAATTACAACAGCTACCACTGAGTATCTGCTAACTTTATATCAGGTTATTTTAACTATAGTTTGCTTATAAGCTTCTCTCACAGATCTTTATACACATATTCTCTAACTTTTGTGACAACTCCATGGGGGAAATAATGTATTATTCTTATTTTATAGATAAGTTAACTAAAGATAAAGAAATTTCAGTATTTCCAATTTAAAGGCCCTACAAAGCAGAGATTTTGAACAGCCTCTCTGGCTGCCAAAGTCTTCATGATTCTTTTTAAAGGACAGCACTTTGTATTATAAATTATCATAAATTTAGCAGTTTAAAACAGAATTCAGTTATCAGCTCATCTTTGTGGAGGTCAGAAGTCTGGCATGGCATGGCTAGGGTCTCTGATTCGGTGTCATGAGGCTGAGAGCAAAGTGTCTAACCAGATGAGTTCTCATGCAGAGGCTCTGAATGAAAATCCTATTCTAAGCTCTTTTATGTTGTTGGTAGGATTTAGTTTCTTGCCATTGTAGGACTGAGGTCCCAGTATCTCTGCTGGCTGTCAGCCGGGGTCCTCTTTCAGTTCTTAGAAGCCACTGGCATTCCTTGCCCTATGCCCCTTACGTCTTCAAACCAGCAAGCACTTATTAAATTCTTTTTAAACATCAAACACCTAACTTCCTCCTCTCTGACTTTTAAAAAAATATTTATTGAATTTATTGGGGTGGCATTGATTAATAAAATTATAGGTTTGGGGTACAGAATTAAATAGCACAAAATATATATGTTGTATTGTGTATTCACTACCCCAAGTCAAGTCTTCTTCCATCACCATTTATCCTCCCTTTATGATTTTCAAACTCGTTCCACCCTCTTTCCCTCTGGTAATCACCATACTGTTGTCTGTGCTTATGGGGATTTGTTTTTTTGTTTTGTTTTGTTACAGATTAGGTGCTGATTAAATGTTCATATTTCTAATGCACCCTATAGTTTTAAGTTAGAAAAAATGTGAGTAGGCAAAGACTCATTAAATTTATAGCTGTCATTCATTTTGGACTAGAATCCTGGTAATCACCAGATACGCATAAAGAAGCAATCCATGGAGAAAAGGTCTGGCTGAGAACATCAGAGAACATATTTAAGTGTCTAGTTTCCTGGAATAAAGGGCTAGTGGAGTTGGAGGAATGGAAGTAGGGTTAAAGAGAATGGAATCAAGTTAGGTCACTTCCCCCGGGCCATAAAATCTACTAAGGTATTGACAAAAGAATTCTAAATATTTCTGCCAAAAGCTACTAAAGGAACAATAATATCCTTAGGTGGCCAGCGTTAAAAGGTAATCTTAATGGTCCTCCAAGATAGCCTGGCAATATGCGATGGCAGAACATTACTTTATCCCCATCCTGCAAGATTACCTTTCCGAGCCCCTCTGCTGATATAACAAGAAAACAGGGTTCAACCTGGGTAGTTGTCCAGGACTGATAACCTTAGGTATTGATCTGTGATCAGTTACTTTTGGGCATTGCAAAAGACCAATTCCTTTTCTGGAAGGCCTGATTCAAGGAATTAAAAGTTAAAAAATTAAACTGAATTCCAACTCATGACTATCTATAGCAATGATCATTGCAAAATTCTAACCTGTTCTTCATATTTTGAACATCTTTGTTATAGGGCTACAATACAAGTTTCAATAAGTGTAAAACAATATTTGAAAATTTTAGTGTGGAGGTGGTCAGATGAAAGTGGTAAGATCCATTGTTAATGGTGCCAAATTACAAGCTACCTGCCCGAGCACCAGGAGAGTCTTTCCTTATTTGCTCCATTACTCTTGCAGGGGTCCTTCCTTATAACTAATTCTTCCATCACATTGAACCACAGCCAACTTTTCTACATCCCACACTTCCTCACTTACAAAGTAGACATAGTAAGACGTACGTTTTGAGATTGCTCTGAGGATTACATAAAGTGTGCAATGCCTATAAATTTCACAACCCAATGCCTGACAATATCTGAGCAGAAGCTGAGAAAATGCTAGTGTGTTCTTAAAGTATTTTATCCCTAAAGCATGCAATTTAAAGACAGAGAAGTAGTGTTATTTTTTTTTCTGATGAACATAGGAATATAAACACTAATTTTTGGAATTCCATAAAAACCACTGAGTTGCAAACATATCAAATTAAAAATATCCAAGACCAGACTTCATATTATATGCAACTTTTCACTTAAAGTGTTCTAAATTTGAAATGTTCAAGGGCAGAGTTGATGTCACGTCATCTTTATCCGTGAATACATCTTACGGGAAAAATGCCTCCTGACGCACGACGTTGTCACTGTCTTCTGTGGTCATAAACAGTTATAGACGTGAGAGGTTCACGATCCCTAGTCTCTGTTGTTGACATTTTTGAGAACCATTTTTTCATCTTCTGCATAAACAACTTCAGCTCTCTTAAACCTTAGTGTTTTCCTATCCGATCAGCTTTGAACCTTTGGCTTGTTTGTGCTACTGATAAGTTCAAAGAACATGCCATTGACTAAAACAGTCAAGAAAGATATGATTTGGAATTACCTAATCATTTTTTGTTTCATTCATGTTAATTAACTATTCTCCAATTGGGATGTTGAGACTGATTTCCTCTGATCCCTTGATAATCTCTGAAATACACGTGAAACTAACAGACATACAAGAAATAGTTAACAACCCCAAACGCTGCAGTTCTCTATTTGAGGATCTTTTAAAACTTTCTCCCCCTGACAGTACTTTCAAGTGGAGAAACAGAACACATTAGAGAAACCATTTATGCATTTGTTCTCAGGGTATCAATTACCCTCATGTCATCCTGCTGGGAAGACTCTCCTTTTTCCCTCCTGTGACAAAGGAAAGCTTCCTTGGGAAAAAATATAGCTCTCCAGCTGTGATAAAATACCAGTCAGAAAAGCAACTGCAGGAAGCCTATAATGTGAATGACAAAAATAAGAAAATCCAGTGCAGTACAAGGAGACCAAGTCAGTCACAGAACAGGAGCTGTCCTCTTAGAGTGACATAAACCTGAAACGGAAGCAGAAGTGAATGAGTGTTGGAAGGGTGGAGCAGCATCTAGGAGAGAGAAGTTCCTTGTCTCTGTGAATATTGTCCGCTCATTTTACACCTTTTTGTCACTGTTTGCTTCAGGCCCAAGACATCCTAAACTTCCTAGATAATCTGTGCGACAATCAGTTTAAAGTACCTAGCACAGCTCTCTATGGTCTCTATAGTATGGTCTTTCACTATCTTTCTGCCAGAACCTCAAGGACTCACCGATATCAAATGCCAATGCTGTGACTGGAGAGATGTGATAACCAGTCAAAGGATGCCAGAGACTTCTAGCAAACCAGCTGAAGCCAGGAGAGATACATGGATAAGATTTTCACTGCAGGCTTTAGAGGAGACTAATCCCGCCGACACTTTGATCTTGGAGTTCCAGCTTCCAGAACTGGGAGAAAAATAAATTTCTGTCATTTAAGCCTCTTGGTCTGTGTGTTATGGCAGCCCTAGCAGACAAATACATCCAGGTGTTTAAAGGTCATAGTTTTTGCAGTCTGATTATTTGTTCTGAAATCACTTCTCCATTTAAGCATGCTTTGCACTGTGACAGGATAGTAAGAAACCAGTGAAATTGCTTGACAAGTAGATTAAGGGAAACTGAGACAAAATAATTAAACAAGGCCAAACAATTTGAGAAATTTACAACTAGCTAATGAATCACAAAGCTTTATCTTCCTTAACCAAGGACACTTCGGAGCAAGCGGCTCACACATCCCAGACCATCCCAGGGCAAAACACCTGCACCCTGGTTGCTCTTCAGTGACGTTCTTCAAAAATAACCCTACCCAGAAAATAACCCGGTCCCTCTATACACACATTTTGATGAATCAACCTATTGAAGGACACCCTGGAAAGGTAACAAATATTCTGTTAAGACCCTACCTAGGCATCCGCTAGGATTCCTGTCAGCCAAAGAAAGATAAAAGGCCTCAGCACAAAGCACCCAGGGTGCCCTCTTGCTAGAGCACCCCCACATTCTATATCTCTGCTCTCTATCACGTAAATTCTAAGGGTCCCCAGGAGGCATGCAGCCAGGAGAGCAGTGGGCAGCAGCAGCTCGTCCTGGGCTTACCCCATGAATCTGTCTCCAGGGTGTTCTTTTTCTCTAACTTTCCAGTGAGCTAAGAGCAGACCTGCCTTGGCTCCTGTCATCGTGACTTACTTCTGAATCCATACAGTCCAGCGTGGCTCACTTCTTCCTATAATGTTTTTAGAGAGCCAAAGCAGCTCTGCCTAGGCTCTCTCCTGATGCTTCTTCTACCCTAAGTCCTTCCTTTGTTTCGCTGACCTCAGCTTTAATTAATGTACTTTCAGAATCACTTAGACTCATGTTGAGAAATCCTTCCCGCACAAAGTCAAGAACCCACACACTACCAGCCGGCCTGAGGCAGCCCCGCTCTGGGCCCAGTCCCTGCCCAGTAACTGTACTGAAGATAAAAATGTTCATAAAATCAAACTCAACAGATGGTGTGATTGTGTCCTAAACATATCTAGTTCCACGCAGAGTGAGTCAATAAGTATTTATTATTGAAAGAACACTAACACAGAGAAGTTTTTGGCAAAGGTAAATTTTTTAAAAAATCCTTGTCAGGAAGGGAACTATGAATCTTTGTTACTGGAAATCATTTCTATCCCTTTAGGGTTTTCCTCTGCATAACAGAGTCAAGGAACCTAGGAAGTACATTTTTCCGAAATTCTTTACGCAGGATTCCATTTTAGAATTTACCAACAACAGGCATGCCCACAAGATTTGAAAAGATGATGGAAAGCAGCGGCTTTGCTATGGTGGAAATGGAAGGCAGTCACAGATTTTTAGCAGACCTGGTGTTTTGCCTCAGCTTCTGGGCCCTGCCCTCGAATCTCATCTTCCTCAGCGCAGTGGATCACTCGGAAACATATTCTCTGCCCTGCTTGGCAGTAGCAACACTTAGCTCCTATTACTGAGACTAACAGCTACTGGGCTCATTTCTGACCATGGCACCAGCCCTTCCGATGGTGTATCTGTGTGAAATCTCTTCTGACCTGGACATTCCAGAGTGGTTTCTCTTTTCTTTGCTGAATCCTAACCATCAAAGGAGATAAGAAGAGTGCAGAATAATTGTTTTTTTCCTAGTTAGCTCCTACTTAGAGACTCTCATCACTGTGTGCTCCAAAATAAGAAGCACTTTTAAGAGATGAAAATATGTATTTTTCTTATACTCAGTGGGCATTTTCACTGAGCAAGACTCCACTTCATTGTTCGGGGGTGAGTTCAACCCACTTCCTAGTTGATGGAATTGGAAATGTATCTCCAACCACGACTTTCACGCAGCACACAAATCCAAGCAATACACTCCAGACTCTGGATCAGCTTCTTATGCTCAAAGTTTGGCTCTTTCCTTCCAGTGCGGCAAAGGTAATTTGCTTGAAGTGACATTACCTGTCTAGAGGTTACCTTGCAAATATATGCACTTCTGTTTTGCATTCTCATCCCTTTTCTCCTCTGAACCCCAAATTGCATATTGTTAATTAATTCTAAACACTTGCCCAGTCACTATGATAAAGCATGTGTTCAAAGGGGAGAGAAAAGATCCATTACATAGAGTGGAAAAATTTCAACTTAGTTATTAGCACATTAAAGTAACACAGCTATTAAATGATTTTTGAGCTTGCCTTTGAGAAAGACATTTGTAATAAAACCAATATGTGAATAAAAGGAAAAAAAGGAACACATTTTCACCCTCAGTATTCAAACAGGACAGTTTTATTTACTTGGATGTGATCTATGCAGATCTTTGAAATACAACATTTCATCCTTCTGGATATTCTAAAATAAAAATAGACCTCTGACTATCCAGTACAGCAATTTTCAACCTTTTCCATCTCGTGGCAAACAACCAAATTACTCAAATTCTGCTGCACACTAAAAATATATTTTTTGTTGATCTGACAATAATGTAGAAATAATTTTTATTGATTTACAAAAAATAATAATAATTAACTACCCTTCTTCCTCCAAAGTGACTTTTAAAAAATCAGGTGCCTATTCTGATATAGAAGGATTCCTGGTACTAAGAATCAGTTATTATATGTTTTAAACATTCCAAGGCACAACGGTTGAAAATCATAGGTCTAGTAAATAATGCACAGGTTTCAAGCATTATTTATTTAAAAGGAGCCACGTTTGGCACAACCCTTGATGGTGGTGGTGTAAGGGGTTGGTGCCAGTATCCTACAGTTACATAGATGACCATAGCTCACTTTTACTCTCAAAAAACTTTCATAGTATAACATACTTTATTTCACGATATATGACAACCTAATTCTTTAGATCGCTTCCTCTCTGTTAAGCAATTCGTTTAAATTCCGATTTAATCATGTGGAGCTTTGTTCTCCTTTCTCTTCACCTCTTGAAAACAAGAGCTAGAATTTTAAAAATGAATATAATCACCTCTATAATTTCAAAGATGAATCCACTTTGCTCCAAAGGATTTTGATACATTTTTCTCTGGATTCAAATAAGCTCTGACAGTTAGTGAAACTAATTCGAGAGTGAGGGAACAGGTGAGAGAAATGGTGCAGAAAATTTGAAATATTGGTGGTATAGAGGCGAACATCTAAAATTAAACTAACCACATAAAGCAAGGGCAACTTTAAAAATATTTCCTTTAAATTTTAAAACCTGTTTTTCTCTAAGAAGATGTAAAAATAAAACCCAATGTGTAATTTACTTCAATTTTCTTTACACAGCCATCCCTCCCTGATCCATTGGGGTCTTATCCAAGACTCTCAGTGGATGCCTGAAAGCACAGATAGTACCAAAATATGTATGTTTTCCTATGCATACATATATACTATATTTTTCCTATACATTAATAACTAATATTAAAGTAGAACAATTATAACAATAATAGTATAATAAAAGTTTTATGAATGTGGTCTCTCTCTTCCCTGTATTTCTCTCCTCCCTCTCTTTCTCTGATAACTAAGCTGATATCCAAAATCTTAATCTTTTATAATTTAATAGCAAAAAACAAATAACCCAATTTAAAAAAATAGACAAAGGAACTTGAAGAGACCTTTTACCAAAAAAAAGACACACAAAGAGCCATTTTTAGGTACCTAAAAAGATGCTCAATATCACTAATCAGAAAAATGCAAATCAAAATTAAAATGAGACATAAATTCACAATTTTTAGGATGTCTATTATCAGAAAGACAAGAGATAACAAATGATGTGAAGAAAAAGAGAACCCCGCTCCACTGTGGGTGGGAATGTAGATTGGTGCAGCCACTATGGAAAACAGTACGGAGGTTCCTGAAAAGGTTAAAAATAGAACTACCACATGAGCCAACAATCTACCTCTGAGTACAGGTGCAAAGAAATGAAATCATTGTCTTGAAGAGATATCTGTACTCCCATATGGATTGAAGCATTATTCTAAATAGCCAAATAATTAGAAATGACCTGTGTCCACTGATGGGTGAATAGATACAGAAAATATTATCTAGATGTGATTGCAGGTGTGATCAAATTCAGGATCTGAGTATATATATACACACACACATAATATATTTATATACACATATATAGGTGCACATATATAATTTCACACTTAAAAACAGAAAAAAAGCCTGCCATTTGTAACAACATGGATGAAATTGTTGGGGAATTCTGCTGAATGAAATAAGCCAGAGAAAGACAAATACTGTGTGCATCACTTTTATGTGGATTCTAAACAAAGAAAAAAAAGTTGAATTCATAAAAACGGAAAGTAGAAAATTCGTTGCCAGGCTTCAAGAACTGAAGGAGATGGGGAGAGACGTGTGAAAGAACAGAAAGGGTGGGAAATCTCTGATACAATGGATAAGGCAGAGGGTCTAGCGGTGACTGACATGGTGACTATAGCAGCTAACACGATGACACTGCAATGCATAATTAAAGCACGCTAAAACTGCGTGTATATCAAGTGAGGCACTTTGTTGTGAAACACCATCGGTAGTTTATGATCTGAGAGCATTCGTCAGGATTAGGTGAATTTTTTTCCCCCTGGCAGCAGGCTGTTAGATACCCAGAGGTTGTGAGGTGGTTGTCGTGTATTACTATGCCTCTCAATTTTGTGCATGTGATTTTTGCTGAAATATATGTCTGCATGAAGGCTGGTTTTCTCCTGATCCTATTACCTTCTTTCTAAGAAGTGTGTCTACACTTGTGCCATGTAGCTTGTCTTGTAGCATTTAGCTGCAGCCCAGCAGCCGGTTACCTCAGCTGAGGAAGAGGAAATGCCAATCTGATTTAAAGGCAGAATCTGCTGATTATGGTGAAATAAAACCTGAAAGAGTCTCTCCCTCCCAGAGGATAGGATATTCTTATTCCCTCAGAGACCTTCTAACTCTTGGTAGCTGACTTTCACAAACTAATCACAGAAGTGAGAGACAGATGGAACTGGAGTCAACATTCTTATATCTGTAAGGTGACGTATGCATTTGCAATGATGGGCATCTTTGCATCTCTCATACAGGATGCCCCTTCTCGAGAGGAAGATAGCTGAACAGGCGGATTTTTTATTCAGAAGATTCTTTGGTATACCCAGACTTAGAATGGACATTCTAAGGTAGTATTTCCCCAAGGCCAAGAGCACCAGTCAACTCCTCCTAGACTGTTACAGAGAATATTACTCTGCAGAACGCTCCTGGATTCTGTTTTATTTTTTTACAGGATAGTCTCACCCCTGCAGTACCTAATTATTGACCAAATTTCCATTCTGCGCTCTATTTTTCTGGGAAGCTCACTCCACTTCTGTCCCCTTGTTCTTTTTCAAATCAGACAAGGGTATGATCATGACACATGCTATTTTAAAGTGGACTTCATATTACTTTCAAGTGACCTGGTGACGAGATATAATTTTAAATCATGACACAGTTTCAAATGTGTGTGTATGTAAATTTATACTAATATAAATTTTTACTTATGTATATATAAACAGATTTCCTGAACCACAACAGATCATTACCCTCAGTTTGAAAAGAACTCTGTAAAGAAAAACATCTTAGGTTACTTCCCACTGTTAATTAAATTCATTAGCTTTTTCAGAATTTTAAGGATGCCCTCTTGTGGCTGGCTAAGAGGGAACTGGTATGTCTAATGTGGTGGAATTCCAAAACGCAACGGGGTGACAGAAGGAGTAGAAAAGCAGCAACTTCAAGACATTCTCCCCCTACTGTTTAGGAAGGATAAACAATGGTCACCAGACAGCAGTCAGACCAGGGTTCAAATCCCTTCTTTTAGTGTACAACACTCGGTAACTCACACAGCACCTCTGATTCAAACCTCCATCACAAAATACATCATAATAGTACTGCACACACCTAGGGCAGAGTCGCTTAGGTTACAACCACGGACATTTCGAACCGGGAAAGGAAGTCTCTGCTGTGGAGGACTGCCCTGTGTATCGCTCCACAGCGTCCCCAGTTCTCTGTCAGCTCAAGGGTCAGCAACAACCCCCACCCCACCACCAAGCTGTCTAACAGAAATGTCTCTAAGCATTACCAAAAGTTTCCTGAGGCAAAATTCCCAAGTGTATCTCTTTTGCCACATTGCAAGTTCATGGAGTCTTTGAATTTCTCTATTCCTTTTATTTCTGCTTGCCATTAAGCTAATCTTTTCCTGAACTCATCACATTCCTGTAGTACTTTGCTATACGCAGCTCACACTGTGGCCAGTGCAAATGAAGTCCTTCCATGGAGTCACAAAAAAAGCATTTTTGGGGACCCACAAATGGGAGGGTGAGGTGTAGTTGTAAGATGATTGGAATAGAAATAAAAGGTTACCCCCCAGGTTCTCAGTGTCTCACCTGTCCACCCCGCCATGGAAGAAGTCCAGCCTTGTCTTCATGAAGCCCAGGAGAAAGGCCAGGGTCCAGAAATCCTGTGTCATTGGTTCAGGCACTGAGAAAGCTTAGTCCAGCTCAGTCTCCATCCCTATCCAGCCAGTATAGTCTCGATACCTGGCCGTGCTCTGGCTGGCACTGTGTTACTGTACCCAGGCTCATCATGCTTGGAGCCCACACTTGGAGCTTGCATGGCTGCCTGCCCATGTGGCAAACACGTGTTACTGCACCAGAGCCCTTCGTTAAGCTTTGATTACATTAAAAAAAGCTGGCCTTTTTTCAAATTAACCAATCAATCTCCCAGTCTTTCATGGGCTTGTGCTGGGTCCTCCTCATAACCAATCCACTTCCTAGGTCTTCTGGGGTTCTGTGTCTCTCATCTAATCTGATCCTTTTCCCACACTGGAGACCTCCCTTTTATGGTCACCATCTCAGCTCCTACTGCACATGCCTCATATAAGGGAGACCTATCCCCTCCTTGCTATCTTGGCTTCTACTGCCCATGTGCCCAACAGAGCAATTTCCTCTTTTTTGCTTATTCCTCCTCAATAATCCCAGCTAATGACCAGTAACATCCTTCCTGCCTGCTTTGGGGATTAGCTCCCAAGGGCAGAGGAAGCAGCGGTCCTCTGGAGTGTATGACGCTATAGCTTCCAACCTAATTAAGCTTATTAAGTTTCGCTCCCTTCCCTTTTATTAAGATGCAGCTAACTACCAGTGCTAACAATACCACCTTCTGTGTTGTTTTTCCAATCTATTCACTAGAGCTATAAATTCATCACACATGCAGCCTAATTCCAGAGTTTTATAAAATGTGAGAATTCTGGGTTGTAGAAAAGTCTGACCTGTGCAATACTCACAGTATACATAGAGCAAAAATTTTTAACTGTAAAATCAGCAGGGTCCTTATTAACCTGCCCGTGACAAAAGGATGACAGAGGTCAGCTGCATGACACAGGCAGAAAAAGTTTAAGCTGCAAACTTTCCAATTCCACATATATTGCTAAATATTCATTGTAGTAATGGTTGTGTAGACCTTCTGATTTTCAGATTGCTTTAGTCAAAACTAATTATAGTGATTTTTATTTTAGTGATATGGGAGATTCAAGCTAAGTTGCAACACAGAGCCTGACCAAAGTAATTATACAGAAAATGTCCATCACTTGCTTTTGCATATTGCCTAATGGCATTTACAATCCAAGTCTTAGTTTTTAAGGTATTTTGCAATGTAGCCTAGTCTGCCCTATCCTCTCAGATGCCCTACTATATGTCACCATAGATTTTTCATGCAGGACACTTCTTCTCCCACAGTGTTCATCCTGACTCTATTTCATGAGTGTTTTATTAGTTTGTTTTACTGTGTAGCAAAGCAGCCCAAAACAGGTGGCTTAAAACCACAGTCATTGACTATGATTCAAGAGTCTGCAGGCTTTTGAGGGCTGCTGGGACTCAGGCTCACTCACATATCTGTTGTTAGCTGGGAATGACTCCTGTTCCATTTGTCTCACATGATGCCATGCCTAGCCCAGGCATGCTCTTACAGCGATGGGGAGGAGCAAGAACATAAACAGAAATACACATGTCTGTTGAGACCTGGGCTCTAAATGAAAAATGCATGGCTGAACCCTGAGCCAAGGGGTGTAAATGTCTAAATGGACACAATTGTATTGGAACAACAATAAAAAATGAATGTAGGGCAGACAATAGTATGCTGCTAAAATTTAATAAAATCATATTATTTTTTCTTTAAAAAATAAAAAAGCTAAACACATAAAAAAAGGGAGTAGATGAGTAGGCAACTAACTGCTTACCACATTTCATGAAGGCACAGAGATGGCACTGATTTATATTAAGTGAATAAATGGATTAATTAAATTATCTGCCTTGCAGCATTACTGTGGATATTGGAGGAGATAACTTATCCAGTAACCTTCATTAATAGAAAAATATTTGCTTTTAAAAGCATGCTTTTAAAAATGTGTATGCAGGCAAAACTGTGTAAAATTATTCTAATATATTGTAATTATAAATTTATTAAATGTGAAATGTTCCCATAACAAATAATCACAGTCCTAATGATAGGACCTTAACATCTTAACAATTGGAATCTAGTACAATAAAGGAGAACATAATATCTAAATTACGTTTGGAAGGCAATTTTCTTCCCAAGTGCTGAGTCAACTAAAATTTTAAGAAATATTATCATTCTTACAAGCATACATTTTTTTTATCTTCAGTTAGAAATGGATACTTCTGGAGAAGCACACAAGAATTAAATAGATGATTGCATTAGAAACACATTTGGACTGGATGGAGGAGGGCAAAGGGGGAAAATTGGGACAACTGTAATAGAATGACAATAAAAAATAAAAAATATAAAGCAAGTTTCAAAAAATAAATAAAGTTGCTAAGAGAGATCTCAAAAGCTCTCATCACAAGAAAAACATGGTAATTGTGTGTGGTGACATATGTGAACTACTTACCGTGGTGATCATTTCACAGTATATGAAAATATCAAATAATTATGCTGTACACTAACATAATGTTATATGTCAATTATATCTCATTAAATTTTTTAAATAAAAAAAGGAGGCACATTAGAAAAAACTTGTGCATTATGGGTTTTACATATTTTATAATGTCCTGCTATAACTATTAGCTGTTACTTACTTTTCTTAAATTTTCCCATTTCCAGATGTTGACTAAAGATTGAAACTCCAAAACAAAAAGGCCCAAAAAGAAAAAGTTAGCTTAGAGGATAAATTAATCATCATTGTAACTAGAAGTTTATGTTCTCTAGTTCCAATAAATATAATAGTAGTCATATCTAAAAATGTAAATGAGAAGACATTAACCTCAAAAGCTTACCACAAGCAAACTACAGTCTTGTAAATATATATACACACATATAAATGTGAGGTCAGTCTGGAAAAAGCCCAGCCATTGTTAATGTAACAAGAACAGTTTGTGTGACATCAATGTGATCTGACCGCCAAAGAGTTAGTGGCCTGGAACGGACATGCATGAACAATGATGAAATCATTGATGACCACGCATGAAATCACTGTACTAGTCAGCGGGGGCTGGGGGTAGACATCACATTGGGTGAGCATGTGTGTCGTGTGGTTGTCACATTAAAAAGGACCGAACAAGTAGAGCCATGAGACTGCAGCAGATTTTGTGTTAAGCTTGAACATTCCTCCATGCAGCTATTCAGGTGATTCAGAGGGCCACAGCTGTGGGCAGCCGGTGATGGGCCGCTTCATCATGACAATGTGCCTGCTCATCCATCATGTCTTGTACAGAGTTCTTTGGTGAAATATCAAATTGCCCAGGTGACTCAGCCCCCCTACAGCCCAAATTTAGTGCCCTGTGACTTCTGGCTTTTCCCAAAACTAAAATCACCTTTGAAAGGGGAGAGATTTCAGAACATTGACAAGATTCAGGAAAATAAGACCGGGCAGCTGATGGCAATTGGGAGAACTTTGTGAGGTCCCAAGGTGCCTACTTTGAAGGGGACTGAGACATCATTGTCCTATGTTCAATGTTTCTTGTATCTTATATCTCCTTCAATAATGTCTCTATTTTTCTGGATACCTTCTGGACCAACCTCATATATATATTCAATTCGGTTATACACACA
Organism: Tonatia bakeri; assembly: GCA_004024845.1. Classification (NCBI taxonomy): domain Eukaryota; kingdom Metazoa; phylum Chordata; class Mammalia; order Chiroptera; family Phyllostomidae; genus Tonatia; species Tonatia bakeri. The sequence continues at coordinate 125,885 of PVIA01003949.1, forward strand.
AAACATACATATATATATATATATATATATATATATATATATATATATATATATTTTATTGTTAAATAGTTCATTTAAAGTTATTCTTCATAAAGTAAATAATTATTTAACATTATCACTTATTAATAATACATTTGTCTTACCAGTCCTTTTAAAAATGATTGAATTGGCCAAAAAATCAGTTTTGTTTTTTCTGTAAAATAAAAGATACATTTTTCATTTTCACCAATAACTTTATTAATTTGGATATTTTGAGTATGTCAGCAATCTCCCCCCATGTAGTGTAACACTGATTGTTCTCAATTAATGTCTCAATTTGATCTCTATCAACTTCAATTGGTCTACCCAACTGTGGAGCATCATTGAGTGAGAACTCTCCAGCATGAAACTTCGCAAGCCAGTTTTGACACATTCAATCAGTCACAGTGCCTTCTCCATACACTGCTCAAATCTTTTTGTGTGTGTTTCTGTTACATTTTTACTTTTCTTGAAATTATAAAGCATAAAATGCTGAAGTGTTGCTTATTTTCTTCCATCTTCAATATTAAAATGGATACACAAAAAAATCACCAGTTTGATAAGTTTATTTTTAAGTGCATACTGATATGATGGCTGTCACAATACAATCTAGCAAAATTGTTTAGAATGAAGTTAAAGACAATTGATAGCTACTAGAGCCATGTTACGGAAAAAAAGCAAAGAAATTTTTATCCAGCTCAATACTGGCTTCACTCCAGTCTTCCAAATAATAATAAAATCATGAGACTTATTACTTATGATAGGTCAAAAAAACTGATACTTCATTAGAATTCTTATCCACAGAAAATATGAACACATTACTTTTTTGGAGCAAATGTGTTTATATAACTTGTGTTGGATATGTAATTGGTAAGTGCATGCACACTTCCCTTTTTCATAATTAGGCTTCCATCTTTAATTTCATAGCATCTGGTTACTACTGATTGGGGAAAGAACTTAGTAAGGACAGGTATTTCTAGGGACAGAGAACTTGATTAACTGGAGGACATAGAAGAGTTTTTGTCTTTCAGATGTTTGTCATTGACATCAAAACCTGTGGACATAGCAAGAAAACAAGTTTTCAAAGACTAGAAAACGATTCATTAAACTTGCTATACTTAAATGAAGAATGTACAATGGTTCATACTCTGGAAAGCTAGTACTTGCCTTACCAGAATTAAAAGTACTTTAAAGTGGCACAGATAAAATAAATAAAGTAAATACAATTACATTGCATAGATCTCTTTTTTAAGCATGTGGATAAATCTTTTAATCATAAAGAACAGGTTTGAACCCCAGATTTAATGCTTACAGCTACATAAATTTGAACTTCTGTTTCATCCACTACAAACTAAGATAATAAGATCTCATAACATTTTCTCATGAGGATTAAATAACATAATACAGGGTCCAGCAGAAGTAAGGCACGCTTGAGTGTGTTTGGTAGGGGAATAATTTGGGTGTAATAATTTATAGTTTTAATTTGAACATTTCACCTAAAATGTTATATAGTATGCTTGAGTGTGATATTGTTACATTACGGAATTACATGCTTGTGATTTTGTAATAAAAGATTTTGTAATAAAAAGGGACATTATTTGAGCCAGACTCTGTGCGTATCAATCTCTCAGTTCAGAGCCTGGAACACCATAGATGCACAAAAAAATGGCAGTGTTTTTTTTTAAATTTATTATATAAATGCAAGCACTAGAGAAGACCATTGATGCAGTTAGAAATAGAACAAAATTTTCAGGGTAAATCTGTATTCCAAGCTACTACTTTTCTTTTATATATTAAAAATAATATATATATGTAATATTTGCATTCAGACAAGTATACATAAATGGATAGACAGATGATAGCTCAATAGATCAAGATACACATATATACATCTAGATATATAGGTAGATAGATACTGTATCTCTCTGCATAGAATCTTACTTTTCTACTATTCTTTGAAAAATGATAAGAAAATCACTTTCCATTAAAGAGCTCACACTGATTTTGAAGCTATACTTTTACATGAAAACATGAGTACAAGACATCACTGTAATACAGGTACGGAGTTGGGAGAGATCAATTCTAACTGAACAATTTCAGTGTGGGACCTTTTTTTTAACAACACAAAGCCAGGCAGTTGAAAGAATTCTGTGATTGATCCACTCTTGTGCCGAAGACTGTCTGTTTTATTTACAGAGGAAATCGATATAAGGGCCCAGTATGTTCTTCTAAATAAGAGCTTCCAAGAATCTTACTCTTTAAGCAGGGTTATTTGTGGACATTTGACTGCATTTGGTGTCCAAAGTAAAAATAAAAAGCTATTTAAGTAAAAAATTAAAAAATAAAAAAGAATGAACACAAGAGAAAAATTTGTGCTCTAATGAATCTAGCCTCAATCGCAGACTTAAAAATTGTAACAGGGGTTATAAGCGAAATATACCCCCTATAATGGACAAAAATACAATAAAGATTAAGTAAAAAAATAAATGAATAAATTAAAAGCATTAATCATGTTAATTAACACCAATTGAGCTTGGATGATTTTTCATATTGGCAACAAAGTTCTTAACTTGATGGTTACAAGGTATGCCAGCAGGTATGTAGGTATTAAATTGTTCATTGAAACTGACTGGGTATCTGTACCTTTTGCATAAGATTCCATTAGACATATTTTCCATAATTTACTTGACAACTTTGCTAGTGAATGATATTTAGATGGTTTCCAATTCTTTGCTACTACAATAACATTGCAGTGAATATCCTTGCTTATATCAGGTCACACAGGTAGGGATTTCTATAAGACAGGAGTAGTTAGTAGGTCTGTGCACCATGCATTTGAATTTGCAATCCATACTGCCCAATCCTCCTACAAAGTTATTAACCACTTCATACACACATTGAGAGTTATCATTTCCCAAATTCCCTAACTTTCACCAACATTTTATTTATCAAAGTTTCTGATGTTTAGTTAGTGTGTATCTATATGTCTAATGCCACGCAATTGTGTCTATTAGCATTTTAGTTAGAATTTTTGTACCTACCCTCAAAAGATTATCTGTAATTTAACTTTCTCGCATTCCTCTCTGGGGATGAGTTGATATAAAAGTTTTATTAAGTGTCACAGAACATTTGGGATCCTTCGCTCTTTTCATATCATCTCGAATATAATGTAGGACTCTCTGTTCCCTCAACTTACAAACAAGTGTGCCTGTGCAACTCTCGTAACGTGCTATTTGATTTGTATCATATTTTTGACTGCTGTTCCTGTTTCTTTAATGGCACAAATCAAGCCTCATTGCTTTCCTGCACAATTCAGAGAACTCAGCTTTACTTTTGTGCATGTTCTACGTGAAGATTGTGTGTGTACATTAACTTCAGTAAAGGGCTCTTCTGAAAATAAATGTTGGCAATTCAGTTGTGAGTTTAATTCATTCTTTTAAAGATGAATAATTTGGTGCCCAGGTTATGAAAATTATATATAATTCTCATATATTTCATATATGTGTTTTATATTTACAGATATATCTGAATATATATATCTTCAGTTTTTATTTTTTATTTTTATTGAATTTTTAGGGGTGACATTGGTTAATAAAATTAAAACGGTCTCGGGGGTATAATTCTATAATACATCATCGTTATATTGTACTGTGTGTTCACCACCCCAAGTCACCGTTCACCCACATCTGTCCCTCCTTCACCCAATTCTGCCTCCCTTTCAATACTCTCTCCCACTGGTAATCACAGGAAACAGTGTCTGAGGGTTTTTTTTTTCTTTGCTTAATCCCTTTACCTGTTTCACCCAGCCGCCCCTCCAACTCCCCTCCTCTCTGACAGTTGTGAGTCTGTTCTTTGTATTTATGAGTTTATTTCTATTGTGTTTGTTAGTCCATTCAGTTTTTATGTAAGGAAAATGTAGAAACCTGTCGGCAGACATTTGACACAGAGGTGCTTACTGTAAACCCCTGATCACGTGGTGCCTGGTGTTCGCTTCCTTTAGTTTGCATTTCTATAACTTTACTAGATTGAGAAAGTTGTAAGTCATCCAGGGGATGGCATGTGTATTAGAATTATTTCATGAGACACCAAAGATGGCAATATATCACAAAGAAATATAATGTTATTAACATAGTAAATATTTATGACCTTATCCCAACTATCTTGCTTACTAGTCCTATTCCATTTTATAATCATCCCGCAAGAGGAAAAAGCCTCCTCAGCATAATGAATGCCCACCCCCCAACCCTGTCTAATCTTTACTTTTCTATCCTTAGGTCTGTCGCTAAGGATGAAATACAGCCTCTTCCCCACATGATGGACAGAACAATGATTGATGTTGTCCTTCACATAAATCCATGCTCACTCCACATACAGAAATGACCTTGTCTTCAGCAGCATTGGCAGAGTTCTATCACTTTAAGTTAACACAGTTACCATGGAACTCATAAAGCATTTTATGCAAATCCAGGGATCCCTGCTTTACAAGGTGGGCAGCGGGTGCTGCCCCAGCTCCTTCAGTGTGTCTGCAGTGACTGTCCCAGCCTTCCGGTTGTCCCTTTTCCAAGTTTCACAAATTAGAAAAACAATAATAAATCTTGCTAAAAATATCTCAGAGTCTGCACCTTTGATTTAAACTATAAGTAGTATAATGCTGGAGAGTGCAAAGTATTTCTTCAAACATGATTTTTTTCTCCATTGTAAATATAAAGGAGTGAGACACAGGGGTTAGTGGGGGCTACTGAGTCTAACAACTGGCATCCTTTGACCCCTAGCCAGAAATTCATCTTAGTCCACAACACTTTCATTGTCATTGTGGAGGCTCTCCTCAGATACGGGAAAGCATCAGCTAGATTTGTACAATCAGCCAGGAAAATCCATTCCCTTTTTGACAGTGCCATCACGAATGTTACCTTTCCACAACAAAATCAGCTAAATGAACAGCAAGGATGGATCAGATAGAATTAGGCTCTAGGTACGAATGCCAGCTCTTTCCATACTCATTCTAGAGTATGACATAGAGGCGAAAAATGTCAAAAAATAGGAACCACACAGTTGAAGTAAGTGTAACAAATTATCTTAGAGAAGGCAAGCTTTTAGAATTTGCAAAAATAACTGTAATTGTATAAAGATGGCTTAAACTCATTCAGTTTGGCTTTGGATATATTTGGATATATTTGGAGATATTGTACTTAGAGATTAGAAGGTTAATGAAAACTTTTTTTCAGGAAAATAGTTTATTTTAATATAAAACAAAAATACTTTTGGGATCAGACTTTTCTGAAAATGTAAAGTACACGTTCAGAAAACAGAATTATAATGGGAATTCAAGTACTGAGAATATTGAGTTAACAGTTGTCCACCTTGAGAATCTGGATTTCTGCACCATGAAATAAAGCACAAGACACTACTTGAGAGTAATTAATGGATAGGTTCAAAAAAGGAAATAATAGGAGATTAGGATAAAATTTAAATTCAGTATGTTTTAGAGCACCTTCATTGACTAGTAAAGGAATCTAATTTTATTATCTTAACAATAGGATCTGGGAGAAGACATAGGAAGGCTTTTAGGAATTATTAAAATAAATAATGCTTTAAAATAATGAACTTGGCCCTGGCTGGCATAGCTCAGTGAATTGAGAGTGGGCTGAGAGCCAAAGCATCGCAAGTTCGAATCCTAGTCAGGGCACATGCCTGGGTTGCAGGCCATGGCCCCCAGCAACTGCACATTGATGTTTCTCTCTCTCTCTCTTTCTCTCTTTCCCTCTCTAAAAATAAATAAATAAAGTCTTTGAAAAAAATAAAAAATAATGAACTTGCAGAGAAAAATAGATGACAGAATAGAATAATTGAGAACTTTCCTGAATTTAGGAATACTTCTCACACTTGGATTATATTATTAAGATTCAGATAACTTTATATAGGTTTGGTTTAGAATAACAGAGAAATTTAAAAGAATGGTGATAAAGAGTATAATATTTTGGGCAGAAGTAAAAAAGATGAAATGACAATGACAAACAGAAAAACTAAAATATATAAAAACACCACCAAGTGCTCTAAGAGAAATAGCAGCAGGAACTCAGTAGAAACTTATTTGCTCATATCACACATTCTATTACTATTACTATTCTATTACTGAGTTTTAAAGCATAAAGAGATGATTAGTTTCAAGAAAACTATAATTCTTCTTAGGGGGGGTTCTGGAAATACATAGTTCATAAAGAGTATTCGCCATAACATTGTGCACAGTAGAGTATCACGGCACAGTTCGATGATTTTATCACTAGGTGTTTTTAACACTTAATGCGACAACCTGTTCACACATTGTATTAGAACACATTGCTGCAGGGAGGTAGAGGTAGAATTGGCTCTTTTTCAAAGCTGACTTTGGGTGGATTGTGGGGAGGTGTACAGGCTTGTTTTCTATTCCGCTAGATGAAAATACATCAGTTGCTTAGAAGATGAAAATGCACCTACTACCTTGTCCGTTCTCAAGGAGCTTACGGTCACTCACACAAATGAATACACCTCATTACACAAATACAAATACGAAGAGCGTATAAGACAGAAAACACAGCACTGGACAGACCACTCCCAGAAAGTACTGAGAGGTGATTAGGGAACCCTCATTAAGGAGGAGACAGTTGAACTAAGCCTTGATGAGCCCTTGACAGACTTGGGGAGACTGAGAGCACTATCTTCCCAGGAAGAGAAAGGAAATTACAGTAAGGCCCATGGACAATACAACCCACCAGACAAGGAACACTGAGTAAATTAAGTTGTTAGAAATGACAGTATCTTATTTTTAGAATTATCATAGTCAATGTTATTTCCAAATATTTCTATTCACAGATTTTTGGGGGTAGTGTCGAGTGTAAACCTCTACACTGCAAAATATATTTTCTCTGCAAAAAATATGGTAAATTTTATCATCACTCTATTTTATCTCAACTAGTATTGTTTGTTTCAAGCAACGTTTAAATTAAAAATTCTAAAGTTAATCTTATTATTTTTAAAATTCCTAGTGTTTAAAATATTGCTCACAAATATATTTTATCATGCTGACATACAAGAAAAAAGTTTTAAAAGGTCCTCAAACATAATGTTTGTAAAAGGTTTCTAAATGAATCCAATGATGCTTAAAAACAATATGTATAGAATTAAACTTTGACTTCACTTTCTCTATGAATATTTATAAATAAATGTTTATGAATAAGGACATATTAATGTTTATGAATAAAATGAAATACTATCTATAAATAAAGAACATGAACTCAATAATAGAACAATTTTTATTTCTTTCTCACAGAGAATTGGGTATTAGATCTCCTTTTCAAAGAAACAACCTATTAATCAATATTTTTTATGAAGCAAGGAACAAGAGAAATCTATATAGACTATTTAAAAAAATACCTTGCCTAAGAACCAGTTACCATGAATTAAACCAAACAAGTATGTCTTTGTAAAAAAAAATACATTCTCTTGACTGAGGTTCTTGAGTTACCTCAAGAACCTCAGTCAAGAGAAAAATTATCACACTTCAAGAAACCTATGTAAGGCAGACAGTGAACTTTGCATATAACTGATGAAGAAGATAATACACATAACATAGAACGTACATGCTACCAATCTTATTTTGTAATTATATTGCATTAAATGTAACCAGCAAATGTAAATAACAAAAATAAATACTAAAGTAAAGAATTAATCAACTGGCTTCTCCCAAGAATAAATCAACTCAGTAGAATACATTTCAGTATTTTTTCTTTAGGTAAGTTCCTAGCCCGAAGCAGCAAATGTGGATGTTTGATAAGGAGATGAGACAGCAGCACATTTTAAAAGTGGACAATTGTCAATAACGTAAATGAAACTAACTTCCTAATCAACGTAGTTTCAACCGTACTGTCATTCTAGAACCCATAGTAAGCAATGGAAATAAAGAGATGAAAGAAAAACTCACTGGCGAGAGCTTTAAGGGGTACAGTTTTCCTATTACATCTGTAATTACTAGCACCTGTGAGATTATTTAACAAGCTGTTACTGAGTATTTATTTTGAGCCAGGAGCTATTCAGGGCATTGCAAATTAAAAAAATAAAAAAGTAGAGCATAATCCCTATTCTCCAGAAGCTCAAAGTCTATGAGTTTGGGGTTCATTACCTTAAATGGTTTGAGAGTGTAGCCTAGAATGTGTACCATTCTGACTCTTTTCCAGGGCCCAGCCAAGGCTGGGACAGGTATGCCACTATGAAATTAAACACAGCCAGGTCTCCCGCCTTCACATGGCTCTGCTTGAAGTGCCTATTGTAAAGTAGGCCTCTAGACTGGCTGCCTTCTAAGTAACTTTAAAAATAGTAAAAAATTAAACATTCTAACATGGTTCTACCCATAAAAGGGTCTCCATGAGTATGTTTTCTTTCAGCGTGGTAAATGAATTTTTTGGGGGAACTTTGGCCATCTTCTACACAACTTCTTTCTTCTATTGTTTTGAAATTGTGTGTTATCCCAGGCTCCTCTACTAGAGTTAAAATTCCAAAACAAGAAACAGGAAAGAAAAAAGTTTTTTAATCTTAAATTTCTAACATAGTGCCTGCCATACTATTGGTATCTAATAAATATCTTAATGAATATAAGAATAAATACATGAGTGAATTAATTCATCTATAATATCAAATGGCAAAATCTCATTTGCCTTTTCAAGTATTTCCATTATTTCTTATGTTTTGAAGTAACTACAAGATTAATATGTGGACCTAGATATTTCCTGTATCCTATATCTTACCATTGAAATTATATTCTATGATAGTTATATCTGTTATACTTTTTTAAAAGAAAAGTTGGGGAAATTCTGTCAAAATTCTTTTTGTACATTACTGACAATCCACAAAAAATCAGCATAAAACCTAGATAATTTGTTCTCTTCCTTTCTCTGTCTGTGTCTTTCTGTGTCTGTTGTCTGTCTCTCTCCATCATAGCTTATAGCTACTTGCCATGAAGAAAGGTTAAAGAAAAAGCAAAGTTTTTACCCCCAAAGTCAGCATTTTACACTTAATTATTTCTGCCAACACCATTCTCAAGGTCAGCATCCAATGCGTCATATGAAGCTGCTAACTTACACCACCATGAAGTTACACTTTCTTGCAACAAGATGACACATTACATGTATTATTCACCCTAAATGGCTTCCCAAAACACCCTATATTTTCCCAGGAACATAAGTCTCTGGGTTCAGTTAACTATAAAAACAAATGACAAAATTTACAATAATATTTTAGAATATTTTTTAAAAATTCTGCTAAGTCTTTTGACATGTATACTAATGAACATGTGTACAATATAAAATATTCTGTACAATTCTTCAGACTTTTGGGAGGAAGATATTAAAGGTTGTGATGTCTTTGAAAATGTGACTATCTTTTTAAATTAAGAAGCTCAAGATTTTCTCAGTTAACATTAGTTTTATGTCCCTTTTTACATGTAACATGCATACCTGCAACAACAGATTTCCAAACTCTACACTTAACACTTAAGGAAGTTCCCTTGGTTACATAGTATTCTCTGCCCCAGTGACACCTGGAGCGTGAAGTAAGTTCAGGTTTTGGAAACCCGCCAACTTTGGCAACACTGATTCTTATGTTAGGGCCTCTTATTAATAAGATCCTTATTTTTATCTTCCAGGCTTTAAACACAAGAACTGAACAATAACAATAAAAATATGCTGATTAATACATCTATTTCCTCCTTGACATGGTGGAATTCATCCTGCAAAACTGACAGAAATACTTCTTTTCTGAAGAAAAAAGAGGAGATGCAGAATCAGAACAGTGGGGAGAGGGAGTGGGTGCTGCAGACGTAATTCATTGACCGCGAGGCAGAATAGAGCCCAGAAGTGCTAAATATCAAACCCAAGTAGCTTTTCACTTTTGATGCAGTTTCACTTTTATGAGCCACTTTTTCAACTTTAAAAATGGCCCTCATTGTTATGCAAATGAATTTGTAACAACTACTTTGTTTATTCATTAAAAAAATGATATTACCCTCTCACATGCTGCACAGGGGGACTCAGCTAAGCTGCCTTATGTCTCACTTGGTCAGTAATCATTTCAAGTGGGTGCAGAGGCTCATCTAATAACAAATCACTTTGTGCAAAATAAACCTAAACAAAAACTAAAAGAGAAAGCATAAGCTGGATCATGATATTGCTGAACATCCCTAAAAGAGAGTAGTGTTTTCTACAGCTGTCATTAGTTTATATTTTCCAGCCTCCAGCCAAAAAAAAGAGCACTATACATCCTCTGCAGCTCCACACTGCAGGGCTGATAAAAGGAACATGCTCTTGGCTTAGCAGGTCTGGGAACTGATGTGCAGGAGCCACAGAGACAGGCACTGAATAGAGACTGTGATGTCTCTGGGCACTGGAGATCTTTCCGGGTCCCCAGACACACAGCGATCCTGCATCCTGAGCCCACAGTGGCCTGGCTGAGGCAGCAGAGCAGGAAAGGAGAGGAAACCAGAGCCAAGGTAGAGAGCAAGGCGTCGTAATTTATAAAAGCCTCAGGAAGTGAGCGTGAATGAGCTGAATATAAGTGAGAGTTACACTGGTAGGGAACAAATATTTAGGCAGGAGACTTAGCCTATTATCGTAGTGTTATGGATTGAATTGCATCCTCCAAACATATATGTCAAAGTTCTCATCCTTAATGCCTGTGAATATGACCCTATTAGGAGGTAGGATGTGTACAGATACAATTCAGCTAAGATAAGGTCATTGGGGTAGGCCCTAATGCAATATGCCTAGTGTCCTTATACAGAGTGGAAAACATCATGTGAAGACAAAGACACACAGGGAGGGCACCACAGGATGACAGAGGCTGAGTGATGCAGCTTCAGGTCCAGAAACACCAAGGACTGGTGGCCCCCACTAGAAGCTATGAAAAGACAAGGAAGGATGCTCCTCTATTTCAGAGAGCAGGGCCCTGCTGACACCTTGATTTGGGGTTTTTTTTTTAGCCTCCCAAACTTTGAAAAAAAAAATAAATGTCTGTTGTTTCAAGCCACTCCATTTGTGGTACTTTGTAGAGTGGTCCCAAGAACCTAATCCAAGTAACAACAGCAAGGAAGCAAGTGGAGAAGACAATGGCACTTCTCCTAGACTGCCTGTGTGAATTAAGTCAGGGTTGCGAATGACCTTGAGCTCTTGCAGAAGGGTGCCATTGGCTCCAAACAAAATAATTACTTGTACTTCTGAGTTAACTTAAGCTGTACTGCAGTCTACTGAAAACAGGAAGAAGGCACAGTTGGAAGTTCTCCTGTGCAATACTAAATTATGTTCCATCATTTATTAAGATATGTGTTTGAAAGCCTGTAATGATGCTGGGCTCCAGAGTTTCAAAGATTAAGCTCAGGGAAACCATATGCATGATTATGCTGCATTTCATTAATTGCTATATGAAAAGGTACACACTAGATGGATGATGGAGGTGGGTACACATTGATAAAGGGTGTTTACTTGGAAATCACACAGATCTTGACTTCAACCAATTGTCACTCTGATCAATCTTCACTCTGCAACTTAATAGTTCTATATTGTGGCACAAGTTATTTAATTTTTTTTTCAATTCTCCATAGCCTCACTTATAGGAGAGTGATAATATTGTAGAACCTGAGGTAGAATTAAAACCATCTATCAATACATATATTTGTATATATCTATATACATATTTATTTTATATATACATATATATATACATATATATATATTTGAAGGCTGCCACAAAGTCAATGTTTAATTGATAGTCATAATATAAAATACAACAGAGAAATGTAGGCAAAGGAGCAATTATACCCACTGAAGTTATAGAGAAAGGCTTCAAGGAGAAGAGTAGGTTCCAAATCTCTTAGTGAAAGAGTTATGTAGCAATGCCTTGGGAAAGCAAGAAATCCAGGTACTTCAGAAAGAAGAAACTTGATGTGCAAAGATATGGAGACACTTTCATCTCCTGATGCCCACCCCCATGTGTTTGGAGGATATGAGGCACATAGTAAGCATTCACCTAACGTTCCATGTGCTCTGCCAGATTATCTTGCAATTTGATTAGGTAAATAATATCGGGTGCCAATCAGTGAATCAGGTGGAGGTGATCTAAACTCCAGTTCTCTCTTTCCTTGCCAGGTTGATCCAGAAGTCTATAAGTTGAGATGGCTAAATCACGAGTTTTATGAAGCCTGTATCCCTGCATCTCGGAGCGGAAGAGACCTTCACTGGAGTGAGCAAAAAAACCAGTTGTTGCATATGCAAGCCGCTGAGATTGCAGTGTGTTGCAGCGCCTCATGTTACTTATCCTGACTAAATGAAAACAGCCTCTCTATACCCCCTCCTCTTTAATCTGAATATTAAACATGAAACCTTCCCACTCAACAGCTCCACAGAGTTGAAAAAATTGTCTCCAAATTAAGAGTGATGACAACCCACCCAGTAAACCATGAAATAACATGTATCTAAAGGGACACCCGTGTAAATACCTGTATTCCGCTTTTCCACTGGTGGAAAATAATTCAGTCCTTCAGTGGTCAACATCAGAGGACTTTTCTGTCCAGTAATTCATTAACTCCTAAGTATTCATTGCAAATTTTTCAATAACACAGATGGTTCATGCATAGAAAAAAGGCATGAAGCACAATATATTCAAAATAATTATTTTGTTATGGCATTTGAGGGTTCTGAAGCTATTAAAATATAATTTTTTAGAAGTGAGAACAGAATGAGAGTGTGATTTAATAGACATAATTTGAAATAGTCCAAGCACTTTTCACTATGTGCAATTACTTGTAAATATAATTTAGATGTGTCACAGCTGAAGTATAGTAAAATTAGATTTATGAAGGTTTTCATAATGTGCAAATGAAAAAAATAAAAGTGGATAATCACTTCATTCATTAAAATTCTTATAAACCTATACTAAGCAGGGGAATGTGATATACTATGAATAACTTTGAAGATAAAACCAAATAAAAATAAAAGTTTGCGCTAATAATTCTTCACAAGGAGAGTAAATCATTGTGCCTTACAAGATCCAGCCAGGAAAACAGAGAGTATCATTCATACGGAGATAATTTAGTGCTGGCACCTGTTAGCCAGACCAGGGCTTGGGTGACGATGAATTTGAGAACAAAGCAATGGAACTTTCCTTAACCTGTTGACAGGAGTAGGATCCAATTTTGTTGACTACTGACACTATGTAGATATACATCTTTTTAAAAAACTTTCAGCAGTTCTGTGAATTATTATGTTATCTTGACACCTTTAAGGTGAAAAACTACAAATCAAAGAACTAAGCAATACGCGCAAGTCACCAGTTAGCAAGTGACAGAGCTGGAATTTGAACTGATTCCATATAGAGGATCCCCTCTGCCACACCCGGTGGCAATATGTAAGGAATGGGGAGGGGCAACAACAAATTTGAAACTCTCACCCTGTCCAGTGTGGCTTGGTTGGCTGGGGTGTCAACCCATGCACTGAAAGGTTGCCGTTCAATTCCTGGTACCTAGGTTGTGGGTTTGATCCCAGACACCTGTGTGAGGCAACCAACCAATGTTCCTCTCTCTCCTTGTCTCTTTCTATCTCTGTCTGTCTCTCTTTCTCCCCCAAAAGCAATGAAAAAATGTCTTCAGGTGAGGTTAAAAAAAATTGAACACTCTCCCTAACTTTGAGTTTCCATAATAATGTGAACAATTACTTTCATAAAATATTTAATAAACTATCCCAGGCTACAATACTGTATCCTCATGAACACAAAGTGTGTAACTGAAATGAGTTTTAGCTGTGCATGATGAAGCACAGTCTACAGACCAAGGAGGCCACTTGCTTCAACGTCAAGAGAAAACCCCGAGTGTTCTTTTCACAGCCAAGTCTGTACTGTCAGTCTCAGACAGAATAAAATGTGGAGTCCCACCACTGACTTTTTCAGGTTTTCTATTTTGCTTGTCTCTCTTGCAACTCAATGTTGCAAATAACTTCTATAAGAATATTTGGAGATGGATTATATTAATTCTCTTAAATTGAGTGTGTTGTTAAGAAATTTTTGAGAAAGATTATTTGCTCAGCATTCTGACAGCAAGAGATCTTTGTTTAAGTGATGACTAACTCTGGAAACCAGGGTTTATTTACAGGATGCTGGATTAACACAGGGTTCAACGATCTGCTAGACCCGCTAAATCCACAGAAATTCTAAGTGCTTTGTTGAGTAACTATCGACTTCCACAGAGGAATGTAACGGATTTCAGTGAAATTCGACAGAACTAGACGATTACTCAAAACCTCCTCTTTCCAGAAAATCTCTGCTGTGACAGAGTGTACAGAACTGTTCTTTCATGTGAGCTACCTGGTGGGATGTTTTCCTGAGCAAGGAGAAGGCTAGTTTTCCAGTGTGACATATTCCGACTCCATGTCCCCTTTTCCTTCTTCAGTTGCTACTTCTGTTACTTGACTGGAGCTCGCAGGCCTCGGGTTCCGTGCGTACCGAAGTCACTGAAGTGTAATGGAGCCCCTGATCTCGAGGATCCAGCTCCCTCGTTCTGGAAATGAAAAATGGGTCAGCAGCAGTTCGCGGCACATGGTCGGTAACTGGCGATTTGGGAATACGCTTCCCAGCATCCACTTTTCCGAGTTCTTTAAACCAGGCCACAGTTCGATCTTAAGCATTTTGGTCAAACAACATCTAATTAAACAGAACTAGAAAAATTCAATTTTGTTGCTGTTGTGAGCTGGTCTAAAGGGCCATTAGCATTCTTTCACTTAAGTTTCCGTTGAATCTTACGGCAACATCTCTGCTGTTTAGGTATTCTTTTCTCATTTATGGTGTCCTTTCTTTTACTCTTCCCTAATCTCTTTGACTCTGTTATAATCAGTTTTATAAATTGTTTTCAAAGTTTTCTTTAGTGTATATAATACAAAACATATGCTATACTAGTACACAGTGTATACATCTATTTGTCCAGTATAGATGCCCTTCAGTATAGGCTGACATATTTTAAAACTGCTGTGTTTGGGTCGGGGTTGGGGGGCATTGCAGGTACTGGCAAAATGTTTTTCTTTTTAATATATTTATGATTACATGTCTCAATGAAAAGATAAGTTACAATTTTAAAGTAGGAACATATCTGTAAAAGCTATAAAATTACATTGTAGAACTGCAACTCATGTATTTTCCAGGAAAGTAATTTTTATTTTAACAGACCTGTGATTCAAAGGTCTGGCTATGGGGTGGCTATGTTTTCTTCATTTTTGAATGGCTGTTTTGATAAACTACAGATGCCAGTTTTCTCAAACACACTAAGAAATGTTCTTATAAACCTCTTTCAGCAAAGACATCTGCACACCCCACCCCAACAGCCACTGACAGACTTGCTCAGATGTCTAGTGGAATGATGCTTTCACTTCACGCCTTTGCGGCCGACCTCACTTAGACAAAATCACGGGACAAGATGACAATTCTGGATCCCAAAGACACAGAACATTATATATTGGATCACTTATAAATGTGACTTTTTAATAAAATGTGGCTCCCAGTATAGTTCTTACTGTCCTCTATCTGCTAAGTAATCCCAGAGCAGGTGGTCCTCCTGGGACTCAAACATATATAAGCATTTAACTTACTTTTTACTACCCCCATCCAATGAAGGTGAGAAAAATGCTCCTTCTTGAATGTTTCATTACTTCTTTTCTTTTTTCATGAACTATTACTGCAATGTTATAGAAACTGGTTTAATTAACAGACAAGAACAGCAAATTCTATTAGTTCTGCTCCTTGCTTACAATGACTGGGAAAGTCCCAGAGCAATCAGATGTCTCCCGGAGTCTGAGAAATGCTCATGAACGCAGAGCCAACACATTCAGAGCAAGCACTCACAAGGACTTGCACTGAAATGTAAGGTTTATGAGCGCAGGCTGAAATAAAGGGAGCAGTTACCATGGGAAGCTAAACTACTCTGGGCTCAGGGAGAATGTGATTCTCTGGCTGAGGCAGGAAGGGAAAAGTCTCAGTTAGAGAAAAAGGTGTGGGCATAAAGCCTGAAGGAGGAGTAACACAACAAATGGTAAGAAAATCCAAGAATGTCATAGGCTAAAAAGCTGAAGAAAGTATAGGGGTGTTACAGGAGTTGGATCACGGCGTGAAGCAGTAGGCCATGGTTATGTGGTTTTGCGTTGAGAGTCTGCATGCCTGAAGGACTTGGGAACAAGGCAGATGACCACTTACCACCACTAAAGAGCTCCGGGCCTCTTCCCAGGGCCAAGTCCAAGGGGTCTCCAGCACAGCCCTTCTGAGTGCCCTCCCTCCTCGCTGCTGCCAAACGTTCAGTCATTGTATGTGGAATGGATGACATTAGAAATACTCGCTGAAAATTAAAAAAAAATAACAATAACATCCAATTAGGAGAATGTTCTACTATTGCTATCACTCATTTCTTCTGGACACCCTGTTTATCAAGGTGAAACTTCTACATCATCTAACTGCAAAATGTGCTTCAGAATAACTCTTGGTCTCCTGATTTAAAAAATGATAAACTATCCACTATAAAGGGAAAAGTGCAGTTTAGGGACTGGCACATAAAATGTTTTTAAAATATAAATTATTTTTTCTCTTTTTGTGTTGTAATTCTTATGGAACTGAAAATTAGAGAGAGGATGAAAATAAATTGAAATAGAGAATATAGGGAAAGTAAGAAATACTGAAAATTCCAAATGATAAGGATGCATGCTTTAAAAGAAACAGGATTAAAAATAAAGGAATATGACATTATGACAAAGGAAAGAGAAACTAAAGGGAGATACACAGGAAACAGAATAAGTAAATTAGAAAAAGAAGACAAAGTATAGAAAACGCAAATTTAAAGGTTATTTCTTACGTAAGAAAACTGCAGGAATGGTTTGACTTATTGTATATCTTAATCAGTTAGATAACATCCATCTAAAAATACACCTGTTTTTATTGAATGTATTGGAGTGACATTGGTTAATAAAATTACATAGGTTTCAGGTGTTACAATCTATATCATCTGTATATTGCATTGTGAGAAAGTGGAAGAAGAAGGGAAGGGGGGATAGTGGTGATGCAAGAAGACGTGGGGTGGTAAGATACACTTTTTTGTAACTCAGAATGAAGTATCTCAAAAATCTGTGTAATCAGAAAGGGCAAGGAGAAAAAAAAACAGGTCAAAATATGGACAATTTAGAAACTTACTCCATGCGGACAGTGAGTTCTAAAGCAAACAAGTTCTGCAGCTGCAGAGAACTCCAGGGTGACTCAGGAAATGCATGGTGGACGTGTTTAAGTTATGGAATCTTTGCAACAATTCCCAAAGAGTTTCGAGTATCCAGAGGGAAAATATAACATCGTTTTCAGGTGCTCAGTTCTACTCCCTTGTCCCAAGGACACCTGGTCCAGTTACTCCATTCTTAATTGAAAATCAACACTCCAGCACTATTTCAAAACCTTCTCAGCACTTACAGTTTTCACTTCTTCCGAAGTGCATGAATAATGACCCTGAAACAATTACTGCTCACCTCACTACAGCTCTTAACAACTACCAAACTATCTCAGAAAGAGCAAATGGTTAGTTTTCCTGAAACCGCAAAAAACAAATCGATGAAGTACTGAGACAAGAAATATTTACATGTCATAACCAAGAGATGCTTAACGCAATGAAGCAGCAGGGATGAATTTGAGGAGCAGGAAGGGAATACAAAGTAAAATAATCTGTCCTTTCATTCTCATGTTTTCAGGGTTTACAACCTCATTCTTTCAAGATGTATGCTCTACAGATTGTGTTTTCCACGGATGTCAACTAAATTTAGTCATTCTAAGGGTTGATTATTACTGGTACTTGACCACATTTTAAGTAGTGTTTGTCTCTAAATCCTAGGAATAATACCAAAAAAGATATGCTGTTTAACTTTGCATCATCTTGATTTTTTAGAATTGAGGTACTATGTACATAACATTAATTTGCCATCTTAACCATTTTTAAGTGTTCAGTTCAGCAACATTGAATACATTCACATTGTTGTGCAACCACCGCCATCCCCAGGACTCTTCTTGTCTTCCTCAATTGAAACTTTATACCCATGACACAAAAACTGCCCATTGCCCCCTCTCCCAGGCCTCTGAAAATCACTGCTTTACTTTCTGTCACTGTAAATGTAACTACTAGTTCACTCTTGGTCTCTGGGAATTTGACTACCCTGGGTAGCTCATATAAGTAGAATCATATGGTATTTGTACTTTCTTGGTTGGCTCATTTCACTTATCATAATATCCTTGAGGTTCATCCAGTTTGCAGTATGTATCAGAATTTCCTTTCTTTTTAAGATAAAATAATTTTCCATTATGTGTATATATCCTCTTTCTTGTAAATCCATTTGTCCGTTGATTTGCCATTCAGCAGGTTATTATGAATAACACTGCAATGATCATGGGTGTGCAAATATCTCTTTGAGACCTGATTTTGTATAGTACTTGCTTTCTCTCCCCACCACCTTGGCCTAGATAATAATGCATTTTCTATCATTCTGGATTTTTTAAACTGAAAGGAGCACAATGTCAGAACCTTAGTGGATGATATTTCAACAACAGAAAACCAGTGGAAAGGCTTACTATTAAAATATAAGAGAATTAAGTTCCCTGTATATCTTGAACACATTTCTCAGGTTTTAACTGACACACTAAGTGTGAGGTCTTTGCCTGGTAACCAGTGCCGAGCTAGATAGGAGACCCATCACAGTTGTGCAAAAGAGAGTATTTGTGAGAAGTTATTTTCACTATTAGCATTGCAAGTGTTTCTAAAGAAGGCTGAGTGCATTTCCAGGCAGCTAAGCAGAATTCAGGAAAAGGTGTCTTTGACAAAAAGCAACAATAAGAAAAAGGGAAAATTAAATGACTTTGAAGAATTAAGAATAAATAACAGACTTATGGCAAGAAAACATGCCGCAAAGCGAAATGCCGCGGGAGCAGACACTAGTGTGACGTGGCGTGCGTGGTCTTAAATGCCACGTGCACTTGCTACAGAGCAGTTGTTAAAAGAGCGGACCCGACGTTGAGTATCTCAGTGCAACAGGCATCTCTAGCTCCCGCACAGTTCTACTAGGTGTGATTCAGGTGCGGAAGGACCCTTTCTGTGTGGTTATTCAGGGCGGTATGATTCCATGAAAACTCAGAGCTTGTCATTCCCACTCAGTCCGTTCAGAACTGAGGCAAAGGCCCCACCTAATTCAGACTCATGGATACAGAGAACAGACTGACAGCTGTCACAGGTGATGGGTTTGTGGGCTGAGTGAGAAGGGTGAAGGGATTAAGCAAAGAAAAAAAAGACCTATGGACACAGACAACAGTATGGTGATTACCAGAGGGAAAGTGGGGTGGGGAGGAACTAAAGAGGATTAATGGTGACGGAAGGAGACTTGACTTGTGGTGGTCAACAGTGCAATATACAAATGATGCGGAACTGCATACCTGAAACCTACATAATTTTATTAACCAATGTCACCCCAACAAATTCAACTAAAAAATAAAAGAGAGATTTGGGAAGTAGTCCAGCTATGAACTAGAGTGAAAGAGAATTAATTTATTATGTTAAAGTACATGTATGTAACCCAATAAGCAAAATAGAGCTCTTAAAGTTTGTTTCTTTTCAACCCGGAAGGGCCAGGAGCAAAAACAAGGCAGAGGGAGCATCCATGCTCTGTACAATGAACCCAAAGAGCTGATGGAGTGTCATGAAGATTTTTTCCTCTGTTGATCTTGGAATAGAAAATGATTGACCAAATGCCATGGTGTTCTCCCTCTTGCCCCTGAACCAGTAGCATATGGTGACAATCCAACAACCAGCACTAAATAATGAGATATGTTACTCAAACATCCATTGTCATTGCTCCTGGCAAGGTAATTGCGAGCCCTTTTGCAACACAGGCACAAGTGATCTGGCTTTATTTTAGATTCAAGTTTCATGTTGAAATGAAAAACAAAGGAATTAGATCTCCTCTGTGACACGCCTAAGGATACAAGAGCAGAAGGGAGTTAGATCATACTGAGCAGCTGATTGGATTTCCTTTTTTTGTTTTTAAACCTGTATGACACTTTGACAATTGCTTTTTCTGCAACTTCTTAAAAAAAACAAATGGATTTAACTTACTATGTTATTTTATATAATTCACCCATATGTATACATTTGAACATACTTCCATGCAGACTATTAGAAAGCCTTCAGTATCCTTCAGACATCCAAAAATACATCCATTAAATGTATTTATCTAGAATATTATAAAGAAATTGTAATGGGTCCGAGAATAGCAACACCTCAGTATAGGATAAACTTCAGTTCTCCCATCAGTGAAAACATGAGCGCCTCTGGCGCCAATGCGGACAAGCAGAGGCATCAGAGAGCTAACGTGAGGGAATCCAGTGATCCTTGGAGAACTCTGGGTGTCAGCGGTCCGGTTACCATACTGTGCACAAACAACACAAGGTATAGTGCTAAAACAGCAGTAGTGGGAAGGAGGAACAGGCAGACTTTAACAATTTGCACCCCTTCCTCCATTTGGTGTTAAAGTGATCATCAAACCTGTGGGGTTCAAATAATCATACATTGTTATTTATACATCAGTTATACATCTGTTTAATAACTGAAAATGTATCTGTGGTATGCCTTCAGACCTTGGTGCAACTAAAAGGGGG
This sequence comes from Tonatia bakeri, assembly GCA_004024845.1. Taxonomy (NCBI): domain Eukaryota; kingdom Metazoa; phylum Chordata; class Mammalia; order Chiroptera; family Phyllostomidae; genus Tonatia; species Tonatia bakeri. Next base: position 146,627 of record PVIA01003949.1, read on the forward strand.
CATGTATGGGAAAGATAAAGAATTACATAGCTCCTCAAACTGGGGCTGAAAATTGTAGAATTGATGATTTTTGAAGTTTGCTGTATGTATGAGGCACCATAATTTCTAGTAAATTCCAGATTCTCAGTTAATGGTGACTTCATTCTTTCAGCCGGTCAAGTCCACAAATGTTGGAATCATACTTGATGTTGACTTTCTCTCGTACCTTGAATGCAATCCAGAAGGATACAATAAAAATGTGAAATGAATCTCAATTGCATAATGTATTTGTTTTGGAACACTGAAGAAAATGAATTAGAACTCCAATCCTCAGTTTCTTTCTTTCATATATAAGTAATAACAATAATGACAAGAACAATAAGAACAAGCTCATAATGTTGATGCAATTCTAAAGTAGGCTAAGTAAGTATATAAAATCTTATCTTTTTAGCAAACAGTGGCTATTCAAAAAATATCAGTTCTAAACTTTGTCATTTATTTCAATCCTTTCTCTTGGATAGCCCCACCTCCAAAATGATCATTTCAAGTTATAATAAGTTCAGCTACTATAAAAACCTACCTTTTCCAATTTTTGAGGGATGCGATATACCCTTAGGCCAAAACCCACCATTAAAACATGGAATTGTCAGAGCACATATCAAGCCCAATCATTTGTTACCTTTGCTGTCCTTCCTGGGCCTCTGTTTTCCTATCCCCTCCTGCCTTGCGCTCTTCTAGAAGACAAAGAGAAGACTACTCCACTAGCCTCGGTCTGTTTTACCAGCCCGAGACTTCAGATGTTTCACGAGTTCCTTCAGATATGATCATCTGGGTTCCTGAGGACAAGCAGAAATGGAAAGCGGTCAGCAAGCTGAGAAACCTCAGGGTGCTCCTCACCCTGTCCCACCTGCTGTGCCCTTCCATTGAAATGAATGGACTGGGGCCTTCACTAATTTATCACCCAAGTTTACTGTTAATTTAACTTAAGAGATATGGTAACTGTGGAAATTAATGGTGATTATCGATTTGTTTAAATGCTAAAATGGTTCAGAAAATTCACAAATATCAGGTATGAGTAGGGATACAAAAATCAGACTTTATAAAACATTGTTTCTTTATTCTTGTACGTTTAAACTTCCATCATCTTCAAAGTGCTCTCCATTTGATGCAGTACACCTCTCAAGATGCCTTTTCCACTGCTCAGAGCAGTTTTCGAATTCATCAATTTTGATGCCTTTTACTGCTTCTGCTACTTGTTGTTTCACCTCTTTCACATCGGCAGATTTCCCTTTGAGGACTTTTTTTATCTGGGAACACAAAAAAGTCGCCTGGGGAGATGTTGAGTGAATAGGGAGGGCGGGGCACTGTGGTCATGTCGTTTTTTGGTCCAAAACTGCTGTATTCAGTTTTTGACTCAGCACTGCGTGGGCAGGTGTGCTCATAAATCACCCATCATGAAATGGGAAAACGCACTGAGAGTTTTCAAAAAAATTCACTGAAGCTGAATGCACCCTCTCTCAGCGTCAGCTGGTGCACTGATACAGATGGGTTCCCAGAACACTCACCTGGCACGAGAAGCCTGTACTACAAGGCACCCATCCTCCAGAAGGTAATTCTGGGTCTTTGGGGTTCCCCCTTGTATACTAGCCTGGATAGCCAAAGATATTCTATAACAATATAAAAAGCCCCCAACACTTAATAGCTTAACAAAATGAAGGCTTATTTCTTACTCAGGCTATGTGTCCATCCAAGTCAGTTCTGCATCATTGTTACTCAGAAACCCAGGCTAATGGTGGGGCAGGGGTTGTGACTCCACCATGGGCTCAGAAGGGTTAAGATCTAGAAATATCACTGAACAGTATGAATGACCAGAAGACATATGAAAAAGCAAAACATATTGCATTGTTTTTCTAAGCAATTATTTTATTATATAGAAAGTTGTTTATATCAATCCATTCATAAATAAAAGGCATGAAGATAACTCAAGTCAAAAGAGAAATTTTACCTCTGTTGTCTGGATATTGATAATAAAATTTTAGTGCCCACCAGGCAATCTTTCATACAGGCAAAAAAAAAAGTGAGTTTGTCTTCTCTGTATTCCAGAGTACCTAAGAAAGTTCTTTTTGAGCTATATGATGTATATGATTTATTTATAGAAGAAAAATGTGCAAACAACATAAAGGTAACATAACTAAAATATTCTTAAGACCTCTGGAAGATAAAGGTAGATTAAAAGAGGAGTCAGCAATCTTTTTCTGTCAAGGGCTAAAATATTTTAGGCTTTATGGACTAAGAGGCAAAATATAGATTACATATGTAGGCACTTATATAAAAAGAGAGAAAATAATGTATATAAAATTATACTGATTGAATTCAAAATCTGATGACAATTGACTACAATGTTTAAGACAAGTCCACTAATTAGAAGAACTGGACTCTGTTTGGGGGTTAGTGTTTGGCTTAAATGAGGTTCAGGGTCAGCATTCCCTTTCATTAAAATCCACTGCAGAAGGGATGACCAGAGGGGAGAGAAGAGGGAGTTTTGGGGGAAAATGGGAAGGGTTTACAGGAACAAAGTTAAAGGACACATGGAAGAAAACTAGGGGGAGGGTGGTAATGGGAGGGAAGTGGGAGGGATGGGTGGGCGGGCTGGAATGGGAGTAAAAGGGAGAAAACTGTATTTGAACAATAATTAAAATAAAATTTTTTTTTAAAAGAGTTCTTACTAAAAACAAAAAAATTCCACTGCAGATGTTCGCCTATTCATGGTGATCTTTAATGCCACTCTACATATCACACTAAAGATGTTTTTTCACATGTATAGATACTGAAAATACTGATACCAGTTCTCACTCATCTGGCTTTATTTGAGCATATTAATGTATTATTGACTCATTTTGAAAATCAGTTTTCATACATGCTCTTCCCATGATCCCAACAGCTCCCACAGATGGTGTGTACACAGACGGTATGGGAGGAGGTACCTGACAGGTGGTGATGTTGAACATTTCTTCCCACGTGCCATGACTACCAAGGAGGTCCAAGACTGGACACCACGGTTGTCTGTATATTTTCACTGGAAACTCCTGTTCACAGTTCTTTCCTCTTCTCTTCACTGCCTTCCATTATTCTCTCATTCACCTAGAAGAACTGTGAGCATAAATTAGATCATGACTAGAATCCAGTCAGGAAAAATACAAAGGACCTGTTTCCAACTTTCTGAAACAAAACTAGTGTAGTTTTGTTCTGCTTATATCTTCGCTGATATGAAAATTAAAACCAGCACTCAAAGACAGATAAACTACAGTCATGTACCACATGACAACGTTCTGGTCAGTGATGCGTCACATGTATAACAGGGGTTTCATAAGATTATAATAGAGCTAAAAAATGCCTACCACCGAGTGACATCATAGCCACCGTAATGTCACAGTGCAACACATTGCGTGTTTGTGGTAGTGCTGGTGTATAAAAGCATAGTATATACAGTTATATACAGTACATAATATCTGATAATGATAAAAATGACCATTTTACTGGTGGTCTGTCCAGAAAGTATCCAGCCACGCAATATGAAAAATAGAGACATTTATTGAAGATACAAGATACAAGAAACACTATACATAGAACAATGAGGCCTTAGTCCCCTTCAAACTAGGCACCCACAATTCACCTCCAGGTATGACTTTCTTGAGGAAATCTGGTTCACAGGTAGTGGTTTGAACCAAGTCGTTAGCACAGCACGATGTTACTTCTGTGGAACAAATTTTGCCAGAATGTGTTTCATGCCAAGACACTGCATCAAAACCTCAGACACGGCAGTTTTTGGAATCCCCAGATCAGCTTCTAGTTCTCCCACTGCCAGTCACCAATCTTTGTTGACTGCAGCCCATATGTTCAACATTCTCAGATGTTCTGCTTGCTGCAGGCCTTCCCGAATGTGGGTCACTGTCAGCAGATTCTAACCACCTTTGAAGCATCTGTGCCACCTTGTATTTGTGCTGCACTCACAGCCTCATCCCCAAACCTTCTGAATCATCTGAACAGTTTTCGTGAAGGAATGTTCAGCCTTAATGCAAAATATGATGCAGATTCGTTGTTCTACTCACTCAGTCATTTTGAACGTGATGGCCATACAGCACACATGCTCACTCAATGGCATCTACCACCCCCACTGACCAGTCCAGTGAAGTCGTCATTGTCCACGCCTGCACATTCCAGTCCCCTCTCCTTGGCTGCCAGGTGACATCAATATCACACAAAGCATTCTGGTTATATTAATCATGGCTGGACTTTTCCTGGACAAACCTCATATATTTACAATACTATAATTTTTGTTGCTATACTAGAGTTCACTGCTTTTTATTGAGAAAGTTTACTATAAAAACTATGCTATGTCATGCCAGCAGCAGCCTCATAACATTTCGTGTTTACCTCATCTTTTGAGTGAATCATCTTTTCCTGTGCTTGATTTAATCTCATGTTGCTTTATACCGTAACAGGCTGTGCAGGCCAAAGGCCGAGGAGCAATAGGCCATCTCGCGTCGCCTCCGTGTGCAGTGGGCTGTTGCGTCCAGGCCTGTGTGAGTGCCCTCTACAACGCTCGGCTCCAGAGAAGTCACCTAACGATGTGTTATTTCTCAGAATGTCTCTGTCATTAAGTGGCATATGATTGTATGGTTTTAAGATGTCTTTTTCTTTCATTATATTGTCTTGGATAGTTTAATCATAAACAGTGTAGAAAACGCTACTTAGTTTAGTCACTAATTTTAAGTATGAGTTACCTCGCATTTTCAAGTATTGTCTGATAATAACATAATTTATTGTCCTTAAGTGAAATAATCCCCAAATCTCAGAAGGAAAGGGACTCAACATCTTTAAGTAATATAAAGGGTTCCTGGATTTTAAATCAATGTAAAGTAATCAAACAGAATGTTATTTATTTTTCTAGATAATGCCATAAAGGAATGAACTGCATTGGAAAGGTGTTAGAAAATTGCATCAGAACAATTTTTTTTAATGGGCTACTCCTGCTTAGTACATTTCCTCTCCTGTAGTTCTACCCTCATGCTAGATTTCCAAAGAAACAATGGTCATATAAATTTCTTTAAAATAAAGTAGATTCCAATATTTTATAAATCTATGTAAATCCCAGTCATTTGCTATAAAAACTCGTTAATCTCAAGATAGTGCTATGGAATGGATTTATAATCTGACATAGAAGCCCACCATTTCTGATATCCATGGCTACAAAATAAATTTTGCTGTATTCATTACTGATTCATATGTTGGCTCACAAATGCACTGTGTGATGTTCAGAGATTGATTACCCTTATTTAGCATAACATTACTCTTCCCAAGCAATACCCTGTACTTTCCTATTTATTAGTATTACTTTGGTCATCTGGGTAGTCATGCATAACCTAGTGAATAAACAAACTGAAATCATAAATAATTGATCATTATGGCGTCCAGTTGTTTGACTTCTTTTTTTTTTATTTAAATGAATGTTCAAGTACAGTTTTCACCCCCTTACTCCCATTCAAGTCCTCCCACCCACCCCACCTCCCACCCAATCAAGCCCTCCCACCCCCCCTCCCTACCTCCCTCCCATTACCACCCTCCCCCTATATTTTATCCATGTGTCCTTTAACTTTGATCCTATAAACCCCTCCTCCTCTCCCCCGAAAT